>RJWJ010020391.1:0-29135 GCA_004363605.1 Indri indri | reverse complement strand
GGGACGGATATATGCATACACAAAGGGTGCAATGCGCACCCTCCGAGAGATGGACATGCTTGGGACTGGGACTTGGGGGGAAGGGGGGGCAAGGGCATCATACGTAACCTAAACACCTGTACCCCTATAAACAACAAACAATAAAAAAAATAAAAAAATAAAAAAATTAAAAAAAAAAATTCCTTACAAACTTAGATACAAAAACGCTTAATAATAGGAGAGGGGGCGTGGAGCAAGATGGCCAAATAGAAACCTCCAGTGATTGTGCCTCTGTACAAACAGCAAATTCAGGAACTGTCCATACAAGGAAGCATCTTCAGGGGAACCAAAAATCAGGCCAGTGATTACAGAACCTAGTTTTAACATTATGTTAATATCAAGGAAAGAGGCACTAAAGAGGGTAGATAAGATAGTCTTGTATTGCCTACACCACCCTTCCTCCATCCTCTGGCAGTGCCCTGCCAGCATGCTGAGTAGAGAAAGAATCTGTGTGCTAGGGGAGAAAGAGTAAAGTGATTGTGGGACTTTGCATTGGAACTCAGGGCCTCCCTGTCACAGGGGAGCACAGCTCAGGGCAGAATTCTGCTGGCACCCTTGGAGGCAGTGTTTAGACAAGCCAGGCTAGAGGGAAATTTTCTCCCCCGAAACCCAAGTTCCACTAGCCCCACTACCAGCTGCCAAAAAGCAGCCTAGGGCCTGGAGTAAATTTGTAAGGCAGTTAGGCCACAAAGGCTGTCGTCCTTGGGCAATTCCTGTGGCTGTGCTGGCTTGGAGCCAATGGGCTTGGGGTGCACATGACCCAGTGAGACACCAGTAGCAGCAGCCAAGCCAGTGCCTGTGTCACCCCTCCCCCAGCTATAGGCAGTGCGGCTCAGGGAGAGTCTTCATTCACTCGGGGAAAGGAAAGGGGAGTTCAGAGGACTTTGTTTTGTAACTTGGGTACCAGCTCAGCCACAGTAAAATAAAGTGCCAAGCAGACTCCTGAAGCCCCTAGAGAAGGACCTAGTCCTGGCAGGATTCACTACCTGCTGACTAAAGAACCCCTGGGCTTTGAATAAACATCAGAGGTAGCCAGGCAGCAGTCACTACGGGCTTCAGGTGAGACTGGGCTGACTTTAGGTGTGACCTGCTGCAGTCCCAGCTATGATGGCCATGAGGGAGTGCCTGTATCACTACTCCCCCAACTCCAGCAGACCAGTACAAAGAATGAGGGAAGAGAGTGAGAGACTTTGCCTGGAAAGTCCAGGAAATTCTCCCACCTCTTACCCAAGTCCATCAAGGTGGACTCCACTAGGAGTCTGCAAGAGTCACAGCTTTACTAGGCTTGGGGCACACCCAGTGCTGATATGGCTGCAGTTACCAAAGACTTAGATCACAACACAAAATTCTCTCTGAATATCTGGAAAGCCTTCTCAAGAAGAATGGCTTTGAACAAACCCAGACTGTGACGATTAGAATAAATACCTAACTCTTCAATTCCCAGACATTGATGAACATCCATAAGCATCAAGAACATCCAAGAGTCCGGGAGCGGTGGCTCATGCCTGTAATCCTAGCACTCTGGGAGGCCGAGGCAGGAGGATTGCTCGAGGTCAGGAGTTCAAGACCAGCCTGAGCAAGAGTGAGACCCCCGTCTCTACTAAAAATAGAAAGAAAGTATCTGGACAACTAAAAATATATAGAAAAAATTAGCCGAGCATGGTGGCGCCTGCCTGTAGTCCCAGCTACTTGGGAGGCTGAGGCAGGAGGATCGCTTGAGCCTAGGAGTTTGAGGTTGCTGTGAGCTAGGCTGATGCCATGGCACTCTAGACAGGGCAACAGAGCGAGACTCTGTCTCAAAAAAAAAGAAAAACATCCAAGAAAATATGACTTAACCAAATGATCTAAATAATGTGCCAGTGACCATTCCTGCAGTGGTATTGATATGTGACCTTTCAGATAAAGAATTCAAGATAGCTGTTCCGAAGAAGCTCAGTAAACTTAAAGACAACACAGAGAAGGAATTCAGAAGCCTATCAGAGAAATTTAACAAAGAGATTGAAATAATAAAAATCAAGCAGAAATTCTAGAGCTGTAAAAATTCAATTAACAAACTGAAAAATGTATCAGAGTCTCTCAGCAGCAGAATTGATCAAGCAGAAGAAAGAATTAATGAGATTGAAGACAGTCTATTTGAAAATACAGTCAGAAGAGAAAAAAGAAAAAAGAATAAAAAAGAATGAAGCACACCTACAAGATGTAGAAAATAGCCTTAAAAGGGCAAATCTAAGAGTTATTGGCCTTAAAGAGGAAGTGGAGAAAAAGATTGGGAAAGAAAGAACAGAGAACTTTCCGAACATAGAAAGATGTCAATATTCAGGTACAAGAAGGTCATAGAACACCAAACAGATTAAACCCAAATAAGATTACCTCAAGGCATTTAATAATCAAGCTCCCAAAGGTCACAGATAAAGAAAACGTCCTAGGGAAGCAAGAAAAAAGAAGAAAATAACATATAAAAGTCCTCCAATATGTCTGGCAGCAGACTTCTCAGTGGAAACCTTATAGGCCAGGAGAGAGTGGCATGACATATTCAAAACTACAATGAGATATCATTACACCCCAGTTAAAATGGCTTTTATCAAAAAGACAGGCAATTAACGAATGCAGGCAAGGATGTGGAGAAAGGGGAACCCCGTACACACTGTTGGTAAGAATGTGAATTAATTAGTACAACCCCTATGGAGAACAGTATGGAGGTTCCTCAAAAAAACTGAAAATGGAACTACCATATGACCTAGCAATCCCACTGCTAGGTATCTATTCAAAAGAAAGGAAATCAGTATATCAAAAAGATATTTGCACTCTTGTCTTCATTGCAGCACTGTTCACAATAGGTAAGGGTTGGGATCAACCTAAGTGTCTATCAGCAGACAAATGGATAGAAAAATTGTGGTACACATGCACAATGGAATATTATATAGCCATGAAAATGAAATCCTGCCATTTGCAACAACATGGATGGAACTGGAGAACATTATGTTAAGTAAAATAAGCCAAGCACAGAAAGACCAATCTTGCACATTCTCACTCACATGTGGGAGCTAAATATTACAACAATTGATCTATGGAGACAGTAGAATGATAGTTATGAGAGGCCGAGAAGGGTAGTGGGGAAAGGGGGATAAAGTGGGGATGGTTAATAGGTGCAAAAATATAGTTAGATAGAATGAACAATATTTGATAGCACAACAAAGTAACTATAATCAACAATAAGTTAGGGCGTACTTTAAAATAACTAAAAGACTAGAATTGGAATGTTCCTAACACAAATGATAAATGCTTGAAGTGATAGATACCCCAATTACCCTGATTTGATTAATACATGTTATATATTTGTATCCAAACATCACATGTACCCTATAAATATATATAACTATTACATAACCATAATAATTAAAAATGAAAAATTAAAAAAAATTCTTAACAATGTATTAGCAAATTGACTCCAGGAACATATAAAAAGGTTTATATAACATGACCAATAGGGGTTTTAATTAGGAATGCAAGGTTGGTTTTAGCCTAAAATCAATGAATGTAATACATCATAATTAATAAAATAAAGGAAAAAGGAAAAAGTCTGATTGTTTCAATAGATCCAGAAAAATTCAACACTCATTCATTATAAAAACTGTCAACAAACTACAGGAAAGGAGATTCCTCAACTGGATAAAGTGCATTTACAAAAAACCTATAGCTAATATCATGTATAATAGTGAAAGATTTCATGCTTCTCTTCTAAGACTGGGAACAAGGCAAGGGTATTTGTCCTCACCACTTTTATTCAGCGTTGTACTAGAAGCTCTGACCAGTGCAATAAGGAGCAATAAAAGGAAATAAAAGAGATCCAGATTGGAAAGGAATAAGTAAAACAGTCTTTATTCACAGATGACATGAACTCATATATAGAAAATCCTAAGGAGTCTACAAAATAAAAGCAACAACTTTTGTTACTGGAACTAATAATTGAGTTTAGCAAAGTGATGGGATGTAACATCAATATACAGAAATCGATTGCAATTGCACATACACAAATCAATTGCACTGCTATATACTAGGAAGGAATAATCCAAAAATAAAATTAAGAAAACAGTTTCATTCACAAAAGCATCAAGTGGAATAAAATATTTAGGAATAAATTTAACAAAAACTCTTAAGCGAAGATATGTATAAAGAAATGAGCATGCCTGCATTCTTACTCTGGCTTTGTCTCTGAGTAACTGCATACAACGTGTATAACTTCTCTGAACCTTGTCTCGCTCATCTTTAAATTGAGGACACTAACTATGGTACCACTTGCCTCACAGGGCTGTTATGAGCATTAGAACATGTTTACACTATAAAGCATTACACACTGATAATTATATTTAATAAAGCACCATAAGATACAGGCTGTTTGCCTTCCCAGTCACCTAGTTGAAGTGGTATGAAATGCACCTTGGCAGTTTTGCCACATGGTACAGGGTTGTCTGTTCTGCCATGCTGCAGAGGAGCCATCATTCTGGACCCAGTTAGTTGTGCTTAGATTCCCAGCCATATCACTCAGTCTTACCCTGAAATGACCAGCAAGACATTTTTTTTCATGCCACAATTTACCCATTTTGTCAAAGGTTGCAACTTTCACTTGTCACTCGGAGTACTTTTTTTTTCTTTTTCATGTTATAAAGTTTTAGGATGAATTTTAGTGACAGCATGTTGAATATCTGATTGTTCTTTAAAGCTGCCATTTTTCTTTTCCTTCACTTTCCTCTTCTTAAGGGCTTACGGCACCCAGCTCCATTTTCTGATGAAATTGAAGTTGACCTCAGTAAGCCCTATGTCAGGGTAACTATGGAAGAAGCCAGGAAAGGAACTCCTTGTAAGTAAATACCTACTTAATTATTTTGTTGTTTTAGGCATTCCATTGTATTTATCAAATACATACCTACTGTCTATATACTTCCCTCAGTTTACTCGTGCAGGCTAGCAGGTGGAGGGATTCCTCCCATCTGCCTTGATGTTCTATTTAGAAAGGTAACTCTATAAAATTTTATTTTTTTCTTAGTTTCATATACTTATTTTCTGGGCTGTTATCATAGCTATAAGATATAGTGAAGCAGAAACAATAAGATATTAGCCTGAGCTGGGTTATGATCTTGTCTCTTTTTGTAAAGGCCCAAATAATATGTCAGGCTATCACATTTTTCATAGCCTTCAGAAGTTTCCCCACAGTCTTTTTATATTCTGTCAGCTGCGACACTGCTGATTGATAGAGGACAAAAATATCCCAAGTTGGGAAATGCTTATCACTTAATTTTATATTTACTGACATTATAATTTTCCAGGTTTTAAAAAATTCTTGCTTTAGGCTGGGCATGGTGGTTCATGCGTATAATCCCAGCACTTTGGGAGGCCAAGGTGGGAGGATCACTTGAGGCCAGGAGTTCATGACCAGCCTGAGCAACATAGCAAAACCCCTTCTCCACATAAATTTTTTAAAAAATTAGCCAGGCATGGTGGCACACTCCTATAGTTCCAGCCACTCAGGAGGCTGAGGCAGGAGGATCACTTGAGCCCAGGAGTTCAAGGCTGGAGTGAGCTATGATTGGGCCACTGCACTCTAGCCTGGGTGATATAATGAGACCCTATCTTTTTACCAAAAAAAAAAAAACTTGTTTTATTATTTTCAAAGTCCATATTCTTTATTTGTATGCTTAATTTGCATCATTAAAGCAGCTTTTGACCACATAAATTATTAATATGTGTTATGGTTACTCTTCCTATTTGGGGCAATTGGTTTTAGGGATCACCATAAATAGAAACTTCTAAGAGCCTTTGTTATGAATACAGAGTTCTATAGGCAGATGTTCTTCTCTATAAATTCTTTAATTCATTTTTTCCAGTCCTTTTACAATACTTTTAATTATTATGGTAAGTATTAGTATTTTCTCTACTCTGTAAATATAAGGCTGAACTTAGATCCAGGCAAATACCAGGGAATTAAAGGTGATTATAGCCACAAATCTATACATTTCCAGTATATACAATATATTTGTGATTACTTCTTAATTGTGTTAGCATGTTTGCTGTCTGTTGTAACTGAGGAGTAGTGAAATACAAGAAATGATGTGGTACAGTGTCAGACCAGGGATCCCAATACCTCTTGCTTATATTTTAGCTATATGGATTATGGTTTTGGCGTCCTCAACAAAAAGAGGCTCATTCCAGAGAATCTTTCCCTTTTGCAAAAGTGTTTAGATATAGCTCATGTTGATCACAACTCTTCTGTCTCATAGTGTGATTTTTGAGCTCGGCTCCCCTTACTTCAGTAATAGGCAGGTTAATGGGGGCAGGGTAAAATGACAACAACAAAGACAACCAAAGGCCGTATGGATCAGGGTCTAATAGTGGCAAGTCAAATTTCAAAATGCCAACAGACAGTTCAGAGTTCACATTCATAAGTGATGGTAGAACTTGTTGAAGGCAAGAACTTTTTATATACTCTTTAATGATGCTTGGTCAGAATTCAGCACCTCACTCAGATCTGATCACATTGGTTACATTACCTAGCTTGTTGCTAATTTATCCACATACCGTTTGAGGTACATAAAAGTTGAAAATATGTATACTGTTTACAAGTTTTGAATTAGCAAGCACTGATTGATAAATCTCATTTTTAAAATTTGTATTTTATTTTATCATTATTTTCTTGAGACAGGGTCTCACTCTGTTGCCCAATCTTGAGTGCAGCGTCATCCTAGCTCACAGCAACCTCAGACTCCTGTGTCCAAGTGATCCTCCTGCCTCAGCCTCCTGAGTAGCTAGGAATACAGGCGTGTGCCACCACACCCAGCTCATTTTCCTATTTATTTTAGAGATGGGAGTCTCGCTATGTTGCTCAGGCTGGTCTTGAACTCCTGGGCTCAAGCAATCTTTCCACCTCGGCCTCCCAAAGTGCTGGGATTATAGGTGTGAGCCACTGTGCCCAGCCTTTAAAATTTTAGAGTAATAGAATTTTATAAGTAAGTCGTTTTTGAGATTATATGCTTTATAATCTCTTCATCGTATGTAAAAGGAAATTAAGATCCATAGAAACTAAGAAGTGAAGGCTTCCCTACAATAAAATAGATAATTAGTGATGGAATTGGAACTAAAACCTAGTCTTTCCATCCTTGTGTTCTTTTCACTCTGCATTGGTGGTTCTCTTTGTAGACATTAGTTATGAATAACAGAAGGCCATTGGCAAAATGATTGCATTTTAGGTAGAACAAACAGTAGCAAATTAGCCTATGAAGTCTGCCAGTCCTATTCAATCTCTAGTTTTTCTCTTACAGCTCATTTTTTCTATTCTGTTTTATGTTAAATAACCAAGTAGCTAACTGTATTCATGCCAGTGCAGGACAAGGAATAAACCAATAAAGAATCCACATATGCCACAATTAGCGAATTTTAAACCAATAATGAGTGCAGGGGGCATCCCCCCAATCCTGCCCTTATGTTTTCATTAGAGAGGTTGAGGGAGTTCAAGAGGGAAGTTTGTATAATCTAGGAGAAAATGCTCTATGCAGAGAAAAAAATGTGACGAGAAATGAGAAGATCAGCTCTGGGAATCTTTTTGATGATGAAAAAAAATCAGCAATATTTTCACCCAGAGAAAGGAAGAATAAGGGAGAGTCTAAATGGAAATAGAAATCTGTTAGGGACAAAATGTTTCAGTGGTAGGTATTTGGGAGACTATATCAAAAGAGATAATAAACTGAAACCCAGGTTTGTTCTGCCTAAAGGAGGGCATATCATTACTTAGCCAGCAGTAGTTCAACCGTATAATTTATAATCCAAACCAGGACAATTTTAAGAGTGAAAAGGGGTTGCTCTTAATACTATGCTGAGATGACTGAAGTAAACCAAGGGGTGTGGTTATCCTGGCCAGTAGCCACTCTGTAAAAGAATGGCTAATGCTTGCTTTCTTCTCAGACTTGTTCAACAGTGGCCCCCTTCTGGCCATTTGGTTGATATACCAGCCTGGGTTTGCCAAAGACTTGGGATTAAGTCATATAGGTAATTGAGATGGTCAGGGGCTACGGAAACACTGAAGAGGGCAAGGGGCATGTTTGGGGTTGGTCCAAGAAAGGGTTCAGTGACGCACTTAGCCTCACATGGGATGATTCTGTGCTGGCAAATAATCACGCCATCAAGAGCATTCTATGCTATTGCCACCATCCAGGCAGTTTGTTTCCTGAGCTAAATCTCCCTGCTATATGCTGTCTAATAGCAAAGAAACAACAAAATATTCTTAATTTTTATATTCTGTCTTTTGGCTTTTAGGATCAAATAAAGTGAGATCATAGCCCCTCTGGACTTGTTTTGGAAAAATGGAAGTGCTTCATGGTCATGATTTCTGGGATATAGAAGAAGGATTATAGTACTTAGATTTTGTTTTATTTTGCTTTGTTTTATAGATGAGAAAACAGGCTTAAGGAAGTTTAGGTCACAGAGGAAGGAAGCTGATTGGCGAGCTTGAGCTATATCCTCTCTGACTCTTAAATCTATTACATTATTTCTCAGTTTTTCATTGTATTGATGTATTTATTTTACTTTAAGATTTTATTTCCTATATTATAAAATCAACACATTCCCACGGTTTAACATCTATAAAGTACAAAAAGGGCATAAAGTGAAATGTCTTCCCCTCAACTCCTGTCTCACAGCCACCCGCTATCCCTTTTACAGGCATCTGGCATTATCAATTTTTTGTGAATAAACTAGAATAAACTATTTCTAAAGAAATAGTTTATATATCCTCCCTCCTTTTAGTGGGTGTATTATGGTATATTTAGTCTTCCATTAAAATCTAGGTTATTTCCAAACTTTTGCTATTACAAACAATACTGCAATGAATAATATACATATTTACCAGTATATCTATGAAATAAATTTCCTAGAACTGGACTAGCTGGGCCAAAGGGTATAAGCATTTGGCATTTGTTTTTTGATAGATATTACCTAATCACCCTTCTTAAAATTTGCCGATATTCCTATCAGCACTGTATGATTTCTCAGTTTAAAAGCTGCTTGCTTATGGATAAAGCTATTTGAAAAGAAAAGTCTATAAACTTCCTGAGAGCCAATTTCCTCCTCCTTGATTCACTGCCCTTAAGACAAGAGGGAGATGTATATCTTCAATGCAGTATATATCTGATGAAGCTTTGGCCCTTCTTCTCAGAATGATGTAGATGCTCCTACTGTAATTATTTTCTGCTGCTACAGTGAAATAGCTCTTTCCTTATTCACATAGTGGGGATAAGTTACTTGGACTCCTTGGATTTATCATTGAGGCATGATGAACCATTACGTCAATTTCAATTTTCAATGCGTTTATTTGGCTTTGGAATTTTAGTCTTGTACCTCAGGAGATCATTTCCTGGCTTCTCTTTCATAGGTCACTACCACTAAAAATAAGTTGACAGTCTGTTCTTCTCGCTAATGGAGATGAGAAGAGGAAAAGCTATAATGAAAAGTCCCGAAGTATTTATATTTGACATTTCAGTATTTAGTATATCTCCCTCTACTGAGAAAGTGTATCATGCTCACTATAAAGGAGAAATGCTTTAAAGAGTTCTGTTTTAACAGAGCAGGTATTGAAGGGTGAATGTGGGGCTGAGAAGCAATAAATTGATAACTCGTCTACTTAGGTACTTACTCTACCAGTTTTTCAGTCTCATCCTCTGGATCACTCCTTGCTCTCTGGGCAATAGTAGGGAGGTTTATTTTCAAAGGAAAGCATTGAAAATCAAGGCAGTTGAAAATGAGAGAGCAAGCAACCAGAGTAAAGTTTGACCATGCTCTATTTAAACATAACTGAAAATTCATAAACTGAAGGTGAGGATTTTGAAGTTCAGGACATACATCTGTTGAATAACTCTTCCTTTTCATTCCTAAAATAACTTTAAGAAAAAGCAGTCATACTTTTTTTTTTTGGAGGGAGGGGTACCTGAGAAGTTTGGTACAACCAGGCTAAGAAGGAGTTAGTGGAGATAATGTCAAGAGTGTCTTTGTAGTAAATGTTAAGCGTGTTTTTCTTACAACCCCAACTCACGCCAAAATTAGTATGAAAACCCAGAGAACATCTTAAGAGGGGTATGCAGTGATGGAAAAATCACACAGTGCCATTTGCATTTGTCAAATATCAGGTATTGAGTAAATGTATTTTTGTGATAAATTCTCTTTCTTCCTTTCCTTTCTTTTTCCAAATGTGATAAATTCTTTCATTTGGATTCAGATGAGCGGCCTGTGAGAGTTTATGCAGATGGAATATTTGACTTATTTCACTCTGGTCATGCCCGGGCTCTGATGCAAGCAAAGAACCTTTTCCCCAATACATACCTCATTGTGGGAGGTAAGAAAACAACTGAAATGCTGTTCAAAAAAAGATTATAGAAGTCTTTTGCTCTCTCCTATCTTTATAACCTGAGTATATTATTCCAGTTTTTAAATGAAGGATGTAGTACAGCCTCTTCAAAACATAAATCATGTGAGGTGCTAGCAACCTATACCTGGAGAGAGGAGTTCTAAGTTCTTTGACCTGTGATGTCCAGTATTTATTTCACTGTTTTCAGCTGAGTTTCTGCAGCCACAGAATCAACAGTGACCTCTATTGCCTACTTAAGAACAGCGTGTGCTCTAGATTTCAGTTTATCGTTTGGAATCAACTGAAGTACAAAGTCTGCCAAGCAAATGTTATGTGCTCCAGTCCAGTCTTATTAAAATAAAATAGGAAAACATTTTTTAAAACTTAATCGATGCAGAAATGCACAGTAGGTTCATTTAGAGTCAAAGATCTTAGTCCCCTGTCGAACCCTCTCTCCTCCAAAGTGTGAACATACTATTTAGTGAGTGTTGCTGCTGAAGGTACATCTTGGGTTAGGAAAAGCACTGTTACCCAAACTAAGCTACATCCAGAAGATTTTTCTCTAAGTGGGGGTGGGGAGGGGATGGTTGCAGTCCTAGGAAGTGGGATAAGATGGGAGAAGTTGGTGACTGAGGAGTGGTTAAGCATAGGGGACCTTGACTTATAACGTTACGATGTGGTAACTCAGTCTGCAGTGATGAGCTAACACACAACTTCAAAGGCTTTACGGTGATGAATGAAAATGAGCGCTATGATGCAGTACAGCACTGCCGCTACGTGGATGAGGTGGTGAGGAACGCCCCCTGGACCCTGACACCTGAGTTCCTAGCAGAACACCGGGTAAGAAACTGGGCACAGATCCCCATTCCTTGCTCCAGAATCCCCTCAACTCTCAAGGCTTCTGGCACTTGGCCTAGTTTTCCGCTAGCCCTGTTTTACTTCTACCTTCTATGTAAGTTTCATATAGAGGAGATGACAGTGATATTACTAATAATACTAGTAACCCATGACATTTACATGGGGTTTGATGGTTTACAAGCACTTTTACATCCATTATATTTTCTCGCACAACAATCCTGTGGGGTACTTATTATTTCCACTTTACTCGTAAGGAACAAGGCCTAGAGAGACCAAATAACTTGCTCCAGGTGATACCATTAGCAGGGCTAGGAATTGAACTCTTCCATTATGTGATTTTTTTCTCCCATGTCATAGGTATGTCCACCCTTATAGCATGCCATTTTCTTTAGAATATCTGTAGCCCCAGCCATGCTCTCAAGAAGTTCATATTCCAGGAAACTAAGACAGATTAATATAGACTTCTCTAGCATTGACTTAAATTTAGTTGCAGAGCTTTGATTTTGGGCTAGAAATTATGTGAGATCAGAAATTAAGGATGTTTCTCACATTTACTCAGTTTATAAAGGTTATTATAAAACCCCTTACCTCCTTTTACTTCTCCCACATTAAAGCAACTGATTTTCTACAAAAGATGAGAAAATTTAGAGGCCAGGTTGGAGGCCTTCAAGCTCAAGGAACCAGCAAGCATATTGTCAGTTCTCTACAGGGGTGTATGGAATGTTCAGTGAGGTGAATTGTTCAGTGAGGCGAATTGTTCAGTGAGGCAGGAAAGAACAAAGGTAGCCAAAGTGCTTCTAAAGAATGCTTGGACAGTCCTGAAGCTAGGGGATATTTTGTTATAACTATTTAGGATTAGGACAGACCTTTTATAGTTCTCTAGCTTTTAGCAGCCAGTAGCACCAAAGGTAATGAGCAAGATTATTTGCAGCAATAGAGCCAGGCAGGCCCAGGCAGAAGTATGAGGTTAGAGGAACTTCCAGCTTCCCTTTTCTCCTTGTTAGCATTATACACTCAACCACGAGTTTTGCTTGCCCCCATTCTTTCCCTTGCTGCCTATGGATCCCTGACAAATTGTTCATGGGTAATTGAGATGTTAGCTGAGAGTTCCTGACACAGTCCCAGTGGGCATGCTTCATACTGCAGTGGCCTCTGGGAGTTGAATATACTAGTGTTAGTGATTATATTAGCAAAAGGCCTATGGCCTGTTCAGGAAGGAATAAATAGGTGAGGTTTAGCATGTCTCTCAAAAAGATTATTGATCCACTGCCATTAATCTCTTCTTACTCTTGCAGAGGATATTGACAGTGGTAAAATGATAGATCTAAAAGTCTTTTTTTTTTTTTTATTATACGGCTTTGGGTTTTGCATTTCTTAGGAGCACAGATGTATCTATTCCAGTAAAAGAGCTCTTGGTTGCTATTTTTATATTCCTCCTTTTCTTGTGGACTGAGAGAGAAACCAGTTAACAAAGTGACCTCTTTCTGATACTTTTAGAAACTCTTACTTGACCAATCCTTATAGACCCAAGAGGACAGAGAGATTTTCTTCTTTCTTAGGCTCCACCCACTAACTAGCTCACCAGCAAATCCTATGGCCCTGTTGACTACAGCGTGGTGACTGGTATACAGAGTGAGGGAGCACTTCTAGTAGACCAGGAGAAATAGCTAGAAAGTCAACTGGCTAACTTTGTTTTTATAATCCATAAATAATTAGGTTGGGTCATTTATGAATGGATTGTGAAATTTATATGCAAAGCAAAGAGAGATTTAGAAAAAAGGTCCATGTGAGGTCTGGTCTCTGTTTATTGTCCTTTTTCTGGGCCTGGGAATATTTACTGGGTCTTTCTGAAGGCAGTTATTCTAGGTTTTAAATGATGTTTCCTTATTTTCAGATTGATTTTGTAGCCCATGATGATATCCCTTATTCTTCTGCTGGGAGTGATGATGTTTATAAGCACATCAAGGAAGCAGGTGAGTAAGTTGATGTGCATCCTCACTTTATGGAGTCTTAGGGCAGCTACAGAGATGCAGCCATATTGCTACTTTACAGAGGAAAATGTGAACACAGAGAAATTCAACATCCTCTTTCAGGTCACATTTTGAATAAAAGGTGAAGGTGAGCATAGCACTGATATCCATTGATTCTTAGTCTAAACATTTACTTTTGATATCTCTCTTAATTTCAGCAAACCCTTTCCCAGTCCCATAATTTTCCTAATATTGGTGCGTTGTAGCTCCTCCTTTTCTTACTCCTAGTATTTGATTCAGTCCTCCTTCCATATGTGAGCATCTCTAAACTTCACTTGGTAATAAGAGATTCTGCTTTTTGAGGAAGGGAAAGGACTGTTGCTCCCAGTTTCCATCTAGTCTTACTACCTGAGCTAACCAGAACTTCACAGTGTTTGTCTGTCTGTGTTCTTGAGTTAGGCATGTTTGCTCCAACACAGAGGACAGAAGGTATCTCCACATCAGACATCATCACCCGAATTGTCCGGGACTATGATGTGTATGCGAGACGGAACCTACAGAGGGGATACACAGCAAAGGAGCTCAATGTCAGCTTTATCAATGTGAGTTCCAACCTCATCCCAGAGTTCCCTGGCTCTACAAGCACACACATTGCTTCTCACTCTATCTGAGCTGAACTTGCTTTTCAATCTGCTGTAATTATTACTCCCCAAAGCTCAGTGAATGCCTCTGTGTAGGTAACATTATTTAAGCTCTTTACAAAGAGAATAAAACAGGGGCAGTTTCTGCCCTTATGGTCTAGTATCAATACATTACTGTAAGGATACACAGCCAATTGAATAAATAAGAATTTGTATTTATATAGTACAGTACTTATATCAATACATTTCAAACAGTGGCTCTTAACCTTTTTTTCTTTTTGATTGGATGATCTTTTGAAAATCTGATGAAAGCTTTGGATCCTCTTCCTGTGTGGATGGTGACACACAGCATTTTGCATGCAATTTCCCCCACATGGACCTAAGTTTTAAATTTTGATTTATGAAAGGTTAAATTTATCTTAGCTTAATATCGCCCTTTAGAAACACTGTGTATTTTGTATGTAAATTATACTTCAATAAAGTCGAGTTTAAAAGAAGAAAGGTGCTAACTATGTCTTCTACGTGCCCAGCTTCCCATGCTCTCTCACCTGCTCCCGTCTCTGTGAATTAAGCTATGAGAGTTGGTGAAATTGTTTCATCTAACTATGATTTATCTATGCAGATAAATGCTAACTCTTATTAATTCATCTACTGTAGAATGTTTGTCTATTTTCTCATAAGACTCAGGTATTTGAAAACCCTAAACATATTCCCTTACCTCTTTATGATCTGGAAATTACAAGAATACTTTTCATTTGACTAAACATCCCCCCAACTCCCTAACCCCCACCAGAAGGTTCCTACCATTTTTCCTTATCTTTTTTTTTTTTAAGTAAAGCATCTGTTCAGCATTGCATTTTTTTTTATAAAATAGATTTTTCCTTATCTTTAGGAAAGTTGGTAAGACAAAAGAGTAAAGGGACTTCCAAATACTAAAAAATAAAACACACAACTCATCTAAAATCATAGATTAAGCCAGTGATAGGAGGAAAAAAATCAAGTACAATAAATTAAGTAAAAGATCTAGTACTTCTGCTTTCAATCTGTTATAATTGGTTTATTCTTGGCAATATTGTGCAGTGATCTTTTTGCTGACTCTGTTATCTCCATCTAGAATGAGCTTTGGGTCATGTTGAGCATGTTTATGTTCCAAATTTATGTTTTATCTTAAAAACTCTGACTTTATTTGGCTACCTCTCTGTCTATTACTGGGCCTAGCCTATATATTTAGTCCCGAACTCCCACAATATTAGAATTATGAAACTTTCATATAAGATGACCATCCAAAGCATATCTTATCAGTTATTGTGCTAAAGAAGTACGGGGTAGAGTAAAGCAAAACAAATTCTAAAGACCGAAAAGAGTGTCAGTAGAGTACTTGAGCCATATTTTTTCTTTCTCCTTTAGTAGGGAAGGTCAGGATAGGTATTATTTCTCAAAATAGTTATTTCTTTCCCTAGGAGAAGAAATACCACTTGCAGGAGCGTGTTGACAAGGTAAAGAAGAAAGTGAAAGACGTGGAGGAAAAGTCAAAAGAATTTGTTCAGAAGGTGGAAGAAAAAAGCATTGACCTCATTCAGAAATGGGAGGAGAAGTCCCGAGAATTCATTGGAAGTTTCCTGGAAATGTTTGGTCCAGAAGGAGCGCTGGTATGTTCTTTCCCACTGGACAAGTTAGAAAAATTTCAGAGAAATTCAGGGAATTTCAATGTTTTGGTAAGAATTATAGACCCTCTGGCTGGGTGCAGTATCTCATGTGTGTAATCCTAGCACTCTGGGAGTCTGAGGCAGGAGGATCGCTTGAGCCCAAGAGTTGAAGGTTGCAATGAGCTATGATGATTCCACTGCACTCTAGCTGAGGCGACAAAGTGAGATTCTGTCTCAGAAAAAAGAATTATAGAACCCTTGAACAGAAAGGGACAGAAACATTAATAAGTTAGCTAAGCTATTCCCCTTGTCTGGGCAGAACTATGTTTCAGCTATCTCCAGAAAGTTCTTTAAAATCTTTACAGAAAGAGATTACACATTCTCTTAAATAATATTACCAGCTCTCTATAATCCTTGAAATCTGGTGACAAGATAAGCAAATAGCCTTTCTCAGCTTATTTCTACATTATAATTTTAGATAGAAGGAAAGGAAAGAATAAAGAACAGTAAAAAGAAAGTTACCTCCATTACAAATAGCTGCTGTAGGATCCCTGAGTAAGGTAGGAATTCTGTCCTTAAGGAGTAGCAGCGTCTTTTTAAACCAAATGAAAGAATCAGCAAGTGAGACCTCGGTTAGATATCAGGAAGGATCAGACTATGAGGGTGTTTGGATACTAGAATAGATAATTCAGGAAGAATGTGGAATTTCCTTTTCAGAGAACTCTAAAACTGGGCTCAATACCCTTTTTGTCTGCGTTATTAATAGTTCCTTTGTTTTTGCCTGGAACCTGGACTACAGACTAAGTAGCCTTCTAAGAATTCCTTTGACATAGAAGTCAAAAATTTGATGACTATGCGTAGAAGGTGGGGACCCTTAAATAAATAATATAGACCACTTTAGGGAGGAAATTGCTTAGGATTATAGTTGTGTCCCTCTTCTGGCTTATTTGATCACTTTTAACATTACAGAGGGTACTCATGATAATTAGAAGTCTCAGATGCTCCAGTGGTGATTTTGTAGGATCCATAGGTTTCTTCTAACTCTTCCTTTTGGTCTCCCCAGAAACACATGCTGAAAGAGGGAAAAGGTCGGATGCTGCAGGCCATCAGTCCAAAGCAGAGTCCCAGCAGCAGCCCTACTCGCGAACGCTCTCCTTCCCCCTCTTTCCGATGGCCCTTCTCTGGCAAGACTTCCCCACCTTCCTCCCCAGCAAATCTCTCCAGGCACAAGGCTACAGCTTATGATATCAGTGAGGACGAAGAAGACTAATTTTTCATCCCTCCTTTCCTGTCCCCTCCCTCTGTCTCATCGCCTTCTGAAGCTCTTTGTTGAATTCCAAATTGTGATCCCAACACTAAACCTAAGAATAGCTACAAAGGAAAGAATTGGAGCAAGAGGACCTAGAAATGGGGGAACAAAAACAGCCTATCCTCCAAGAGACATCAATCACTCACACCAAGAAGGAGACTGACTATAGTTTAGAAGCCTGTTCTGCATCCATCTACCCTCCCCAAGGACTTTGTTTTACTATTACGTTCATGTGATCTTGACAGGGAAATTGTCATTTTTATTACTTTTTTAAAAATTAGTCTTTCAAATATAGTATGTAGAACTAATTTTTTGCCCCTGAGGAGTGGGCAGAAGAAGGAAGTGGTGTAACACGCAGAGGCCTTTTCTTCCTGATACACTTTAGTGTTTGCCTTCTGTTCTGAAGCAAAGTGGCTTACCAAGTCGTTCATGTGATGAGCCATGCTGGTGGGTAATTTGGAGGGAAATACCATAATTTTGATTTGCTTTAAAAAAGTTAAAAGCTGAATTACAGTCACAAATCCTCTAAATGTACTGCTGGCACATGTGTCAGTGTGGCTGTGGGAAGAAGGAGATCTGAGCCTAACTTTTCTTACTCCCTAAGGAGTTACTTGTTGGACCCAATGGGGTCCATGGAGACACTGATGGGGATGGAACCAGACCACATGGCATCAGCTGCAGTTTTTCTGCTGTGTTCATCTTCTCAGAAAATTCTGTTGCCCAATTATTTGGGAGCTTTTGTCAATCTCTTTCCTATAATCTACCTTTAAAGGAAAGAACACTTTTAGGGTTACTATGATGAGGAGAGGAGTGGGACAATACTCAATCCTATACAAAGTCAGTTTCGATTCATTTCCTGCTGAGAGTAAGTCCCGGCCCTTCTATTTCTATTTCAGTGCTATTACCTAGCTTTTTACAAAGGAGACTTTGTAAATGTCTTCAGTGTGAACTTGATGTTAATCCATGTTCTCATAGCCATATTGAATTTAGATAGATTTGCACAGAACCTAGAGGTAAAAGCATAAGGAAACACTTTCTAAAGCAACAGCCTTACCTTAACCTCTGCTCCTCTCAAGAATATTCTTAACTGGAACCAGTGTTCCATGGGGTGTTTCTTTTCCTCTGAGAACTACAACTGGCAGGGACTTCCCTCCACTGCTCCTCCAACAAGCCACAAAGCATGGGCTCATATGACAAGAGTATGGTAGGTTTCTCCCTCTTTCCCACGTGTGCCTTGTGATTATGGTCCCACCTCCTCTGTTAGGTTGTCCAGGGGGATTCAGCGCTTAAATTTCAAATCAAAGAATGCTGATGCTTAACATTTGCTGTTAAGCATGATCTAATTTTTAAATCCCATCCTATCTCCTCAGCTACATGACCTAGCAGATCGTTAACCATCAGCAATCCTGTAGCTGGAATCAGAGGACAACTGTTTATGTCTAGGCCATACCCACTACCACCCATACATACCCCTTGTGGGGGTGGAGTTTTAGTGTTTTCATCTAAGTAAACCACCTTTTCTCTTTTCTTGCCTCTCTGCTAGGACTGTGAGCATGTCATAGTCCCCTTCCTAAACACTTTCTGATAAAACTTGTTGTTCTTCCTGAGGGCAAGAGGCTAGAATCACTTCCTGCCTGCACAGCAGAACTACCTGGGTTCTTAAAACTCAGATCACCCAGAGAGGCAGAGCATGACAGAGAAGAGGGACAAAGAGGGGGAAGCCTCTTGTTGTCCTGATGGCCCATGAAAACTACATTCTAACTCTTCTCATGAAGTGCTGTTTTTACTGGTTCACACAAGCTTTGGCTTGGAATCCTTTCTTTGAAACAGTTGAAGTTAGTGTTTTCCCATATTATCCAGCTTTATATGGTCTCATATTTTAACTTTTCTGCTTCAGTCTTCCCTCTTTGGGAACTCTGCCTATTTCTGTCTGATTCTCCCTGGTAAAGAAAGGTGATGAAGTCACTGGTAAAGCCCACCTACGTGTTCTCTCAAAGTGCACATTACCCAAGTGTATTTGGATGGACAGGAAGATGCTCAGAATGTGGTTTTCCTCTGTAGTCACTCCTGCTAAATATATTTTCTGGGTCCCAGATGTTTGAGCCATCCTCCTCTGCTTTCAGTGGGCTGCTTTTAGCATGCCCTGCGCTTGGAGTAGGACCTGTAGGCTGACAGGGTCTGTGAGACTGCTAGAGCCAGCATGTGCACATGTTCTTGGAAGACTCTCACCCCTTTTAGTGAGATTCTACTGCCCCAGTCTCCCAATGCTAGTATATTTTCAAATAATTTTGACGGAAAACAAAAACGTTTATGGTGTGGCATGTTAGATACTTTGGAGTAAATGTATTAATAATCTTAGGTGCTGGACAAGGATGAGTGGATGGAGGAAGCTGTTAAGAGTGATGCATTATTTGATCATTTGTGCCTAATTAAATGAGGTTAGAGGTCTGTACACTACAACCATGCCTATGGTCTGTAAATCTTCAATTATTAATGTTTGAGGCTATGGAGCTGTTTCTCTGAATCCCACACAAGAAAGCAGTCAACCTGGATGGGCCAAATGTGGCAGATGTGGGAGAGCCTTAAAAGTTGCTTGGCCTTAGAGCCTCTGTCTGCAAGACAGAAGGAGACTGAAGACAGAAGAAGCCCTGTAGCTAGTACTGAGGAGGTGCCAATTCAGCAGTTACCTTAAGGTGGGCCGGGCAGAAAGTTTGCTATTTTCATACTCTAGACTCAGGAGCACTGAAGAATAGAGGTTGAAACTTTAGAGGAATAGAAAATGGATCACTTGAACTGCTGTAGCTGCTTCTGATAACTAGAGCCAAAGACCATTATTTTGTGGAGACTTGGGTAACAAGGTTAAGGATGTGAAAAAGTTGAAAATCCTGAAGAGAAAAAATGGAAGGGAGATTAAGAAAACTTTTGACCTTTTTGACCACTGATAACTTCTTAGGCTGTACCTGAGTTACACTTAATTTACTTATGGCCACAGAGCTGGTCAGGCGTTCTCTATATATTCGCTCCACAATGTTCTTCTCAGTGCTTTTTTATTTCCTTTTTGGATTATCTTGATTTGTGGGTAGCTTATTTTCTGGAGCTCATTGCCTTTTTAATCCTATTCCAGATTGCTTATCCAAAATCTTTCCAAATCAATTCTATTTTGTTGCTTTTCTTAATTCCCTAAAAGCCATAGCTTCTAGATTTTCTGTCAGCATATACTCTCACCAGAAGTTGAACCAATACAGGTAAGACAAAAAAGCTCCCTTAACAATGTTTTTAACTAATGGTATTTTTTTTTTAAGCTTACCAATATAAGTATTTTTAAAGGTTATATTTTTCAAAGTCATGACAATGATCGTTATTGTTTTCTCTCATAAGTAGATTGTCATGGGATAAAGAGTTGTCCCTAGCTTCTATTTTTCCAAATAAATAAGCAGAACATGTTCTTTGGGATTATACTATTAAATGTTAATTTTCTTAAAAAGTTAGAAGAAGATTTTCTGTCTGCCAAAGTTTTATTAATATGTTAGTACTGGGATTGGGGTAGAAAACAAAAGCGCCAGGTTTAACATTATGATGACTCAAGTTGTGTTCCTTTAGGTTTGAAGTGGGCCTCCCCACCCTTCTTTGGGAGGCACTAACTGTTCTGAACACAGAAACATGATTGGTTGGGTTGTTTGTATTGAGGATCTTGAAAAGAAAAAAAGAGACTTGGAAAAAACTGCTGGCATGAATGTTCGCCCCATTACCAATGTGAGTCCACAAGGAAGTTTTCCTCAATTGGGGTTCAGTCTCTCATTTTCCTGTCTGAGTATTATTAATTTGTTCAGGGTTATTTGGCTTTTGTCATTTAGCCAAATAAAGGCAACGTGGTTTTACCTAATTTCCATTTCTTACGTGTTTGACCCGGTACATGTGTATGGTACATTTTATGCACTTGGTACTCGTACTCTCAATTCCTTTGCGTTTGTATCCTAATTTATCTTCTCAAAATCAGGCTCCATGATCATATTATCAGGGGATTCCTTTTGTAGCTTGGCACAAAACACTGAAAGAGCCATTGTCCCACCAAGGGAGATTGATATAGCTCCCCCCAGGCTTAGTGCCCTAGTGACACATCTGCAAGGGAAAGAACACCTTCCATCTGTTCTCCAGAAGCCTGGTTTCTTCACAACTTTTGGGATGGTCCTATATTACCAAGTTCTACTCCTGTTCTTATACCAGACCCATTACTGTATACTCTTTCCCCTTTTCATCTGCCTTGGGAGAGCTCACAGTGACCTTTCAATATACAAGCTTTAGAATGAACAGTGGCACCTACAGAGACAATATGCCCAGGTACAGAGTTTCAGACTTCATCTTGTTTATTTATTACACAACTTAAAACACCTTCCCTGGGCAAGATCCAAAACCATTTCAATCTATTGTATAGTTCACCTTCATCTTTATAGTCAAATGTAATCTGCCAGCTTGTGCTGATAATGGGAATCCTTCCCCATTTGGTCAAGGTCGAAGGAACAGTGAAGAAATCTTGTGCTCTGCTAATAAGTACAGCATCTCTTTCATGGTCCAAGCCATTCACCTTAGGCTTTGATGTTTAAGTCCGGGTCTGGAGAAGAGGAAGTTTCATACCCAACCTTGTAGTCTTTCTTTCGGTAGTACATTCGTGTCAGCACAGTCATCAGGAAAGTCTCCAGTATGAGGAGGTGGCAATTCATTACTGCAGTGTAGAGTGAAATACAATGTAGGTTATGCTAAGTTATAGAGGTGGTATACCACTAGCAGCCCTGACATATGAGTTGAGCAACACTTTCTCCAATTTATCCCCAGACCAGGACCTAGAAATACTAAATTGTCATAAATAATATATCAGGTTAATAGTGGAGCCAGAACCAGCACTTGGTTCTCTACCTTCTGTGATCTGAGGCTAGCATTAAAGCCCATTTCTTATGTGTTTTTAATTTGCATGGCTTCTGTTTCTTAACCATACCCACTCCTCTTCCAGGACCTGAGGATTGAACCACGGCATCCTGGGTTGCAGGGCTGACCTCAAGCTGTAGGGTTGCAGTTCTCCTCTGTGTGATCAGAGAGGCCATAGTCTTCTTAAAGCCTCTGCTGGGATTTCTTGAAGATCCCTTTCTGAATATTCTGAGCAGAAGTCAGGGTGGTCTAACTGCTGTTCTGACGCCCTCTCTTTACTGATTCTCCCCTATCTCATCCATCCCACAATAGGGTAGTGGCTCACCTTGAGACCTGATTTTAGAGGAAAAGGGAGGTGAACAAGCAATCTGCCCACCATTGGCCAAGATTGAGAAAATGGCGGGCTGCAGGGCAGTCAAGAGGACGAGCATCTGCAGAACAGAAAAGAGGTGAGGGTGCTTTGGGACCTGCCGTCCATGGCACTGAGGCCAGCTGGCCCACTGCTGGGCCTTGTCCTTCCACTGTGTAGATTCTGCCCACCGGTAGATCTGTGCTGTTACAGAGGGTTGGGACTCATACTTGGTTAAAAAATTGTGGAGTTTTAATCTTTATGCAAATTACAATCTCATCTTCTACCCAATATTTTATTAGAGTTGCTAACAAGAAATAATAAGACCTGATTAAGGGGTTAATTTTTATTTCCATATCTCAGCCATGGCTACTGATGAGCACTTGATGGCTGAAAAAGGTGAATGATTAGAGAAGAATAATTCAGTCTAGCTCAAGTACCTGAGATCCTTGCTCCTAGAATAATGGACAATTTATCATTAAAGTTCTCTTTGACAACTCTCTGCCATGCCTGACACTGTGAGAGGGGGCAAAGAGGAATTAGTGTTTAATGGATACAGAGTTTCAGTTTTACAAGATGAAAAAAGTTCCGAAGATGGATGGTGGTGATGGTTGTATAACAGTGTGGATGTACTTAAAGCCACAGAACTGTATGCTTAAAAATCATTAAGAGGGTAAATTTTATGCATATTTTGCTACAATAAAGAAGAGAAGAAGGAGGGAAGAGGAGAAGATCTCTGTGCAGAGGCCCCAGAAGCACCATTTATCTTAGTATCGCCCTCCCTGAGTACATTTTCCTGAAGCATCAACCTCTTCAAGGCAGACTTGGCTTATCCAGCCTTCCCCACAATAATCATGGGCAGGCTTGGCAATCACAGGGCTCTTATCCTTTTGTCTGACCCCAAGTGCTTCTGGGACCCAGATCCTTTCTACCCCTTACTCCCTGACTTCATTTCAGGGACTTCTCTTTCTCTTCCCACAGCCCTTTCAACTCTAACTACTGTGTGCTTGGAAATTCACATTTGGGAAGCATCTGCTTAGATCAAATAAGAATGCATGTGAAATCACTCTCTTAATGATAAAGCAGTCATTATGCCTTGGGAGTAGCAGAGCCCAACAAAGAGACAGAAAGAATGGAGAGAAAAGGAAAACAAGATTGGGTGAGAAGTCATTACATTTGGTGGAAAAGTCATCTTGGGCTTAGAGAATGCAAAGTATAGACGGTGGACAAATGTGCCTTCGAGAGAATTTTCAGGAGAGGTGTGAAGATGAAGAGGTGGTGTAATGAGAAGGAACGTGGGTTTAAATTCTAATCCCATGCCTTATGTGCCTTTGAGCAAGCCTCATAACATCTCTAGGTCTCATTTTCCTCTTTTGTAAGACAGGAATAATAATGCCTCCCAGGATTTTTGGGCAACTTTAAATGTAAGGCATGAAAAGTGCCTAGCACATGGTGTAGGTAGCAAATAGTTGTAGTTATGATAATGCTGCTGCTGGTGTTGATGGCTTATAGAATTTTAGGAAGTAATAGTAGAAAAGGAAAGGAAAAAGCAAGGGTAGAAGAATTTAAGAAGGTTTCATAACACACATGTTATAGGTTGAATTATGCTCCCCAAAAAGATATGTTAAAATCCTGACCCCCAATACCTCAGAATGTGACCTTATTTAGAAACACGTTGTTGCAGATCTAATTAGTTAAGATGAGGTCATAATGGAATAGGGTGGGTCCTCAGTCCAACATGACTGGTGTCATAAAAATAGCAGAAGAGACAGAGACACAGACACCTGAGGGGAGAACATGATGTGACGCCGGAAGCAGAAATTGGCTTAATGCAAATGCTGGCCAAAGAATGCCAAGGATTGCCAGCAACCACCAGAAACTAGGAAGAGGCAATGAAGGAGACTCCTCTGCAGGTTTCAGAGGGAGTGTGACCCTGCTGACACCTTGATTTTGGACCTTCAGCCTCCAGAACAGTGAGACAATAAATTTCTGTTGTCTTAAGCCACCTGGTTTGCGGTATTTTGTCATAGCAGCCCTGGGAAACTATTACAGCATAGAAAGGCAAAAAAGTGGAAAGAGCAAGGATCATTTTCCAAATCTCATGGGAAACATGAGGCTTAAGAGGAAGATTCCCAGTCCCCGCTTTTACCCTTTATTGGCCTCACCTCCCAACCCCAATCTTTTCTAGCTCTATTATTAAACATCTTTTCTCTCCCAGGGTATAGTTACCTGGAATACAATAAATTTGCCTCCCATGTTCTGCTCACCCAGGTGCAGCTTAGCCTGACGGAAAAGGATGCTCAGGGCCCAGAGAGCGAACAGGGTAGACGCACCAAGGAAACTGTTAATCCACAGAGCTGTGCTCTTCTCAGAAATCTGGTGGCAGACCAGAAAGTAGTCAGTGAGGCAGGCAAGCCCTGTCCTTTTATTTCTCCTCTTCTGTGGTGGGAAAAGCAACAAAAAAGCCCCAGTACCTTGGCCTATTCCAGTTTTGTCTCTCCCCACTGGAGTCCCTGCGCCTCTACTTTTCCACTACCACCCTATCCCTGGGGCTCTATGTCAAGAAGTGTTGGCTCCAGCCATTCCTACTAAATGAGTCTTGGACTTTGCTGCCCCTTACTTGTGGCTTACATCTGCTGGGTTGTAGATGCCATCAGGAATGAGAAACAAGCCCACCAGAGCCAGCATTATCCTCAAGAAGGCATATTGGAATGGGCCTAACATCAGCAACTGAAGCTTCTTCCTGAGGAGAGAAGAGGGTTAGGAACACAGACCCACAAACCACCCATCCCATGAAGACCTCCCAGCTCCCTCAATGGGCTCTAGGGCTGAGGCTTGGCTGCCATCATAGACACCAAAATGACTAAATGGATGGGGACACAGAAGCCAGAATGTTGAGGGCATTGGGAACCTGCCTCACCTCCCACTCACCTCCAGGCCAGAATGCTGCCTTTTGAGCAAGAGCTTTCGAAGTGTTGGCCTCAACCTCATTCACCACAATGGGCAGAAAGGGCTAGCAAACAGCCCAAAGTCCAGTTTTCCTAGTGTGGCTAAAGTGTGCAGGAGGCAGTGAGCTTAAGTGATGGGCACTTAGGAGTTCTCCTTCCTCAGTCTTCCCTGGGATTGGTGCCCATGTGTGGTTCCTGGCTGTGGGATGCCCACCCTTCCATGATGGCTTTGCCCATTTGAGCCTAATTTCAAGAGTCTTGAAGCAGGTCTAGAGAGCTAGAAGAGGCTCTTGGGAGCGTGCAGGAAGAGGCTAACCTGCGTCTCGAGGGAGCTCCTTCCTCCCACCTTACCTGGTGAGCATGAGCCGTGGGCAACAGAGGCAGCAGCAGCAGCAGGGAGTTGTGTGGATTATCATCGGGGTGTCCTTCAGTGTCCTCACTACTGCCTCCTTCCCACCAAAGCCCTCCACCATGACCAGCATCACCAGGTAAAAACACATAGCATAAAACCTGGGGTGGGGAGAGGAGTGGGACTGTGAGCACATGGTGGGGGGCCCCAGCTGAAGGGACACCACTTTGCTGCCAAAGAAAAAAGTCTGGAGGCAGAGGTGGGGCTTATTGAGGGGAAGATGGTAGGGGCTGGGCATCCTGGATGTGACATCCAAGAGGAGTGAGAGAGGACAGGGTCCAGAGGACTGGGGAAGAGGGAAATTCGGGGCTATGGAAATAAAGAGGTGACTGAGGAATGTGCCAAAATAAGGCATTCCCTGAACAGAACCAGAAGTTCAAGAGCCCTGGATTAGCAAAAATTGGGAAGGGCTCGATTCATGATCAGCTGGGATTAAAGACACGGACTCTGGAGTCCCAGTGAGTGGGGAACAGAAGCAGATCCCAGAGGGAAGCTCAGCCCAGAGTTGGGGGTGGGCCGGGACACTCACGAGGTTATGGCCATTTCCACGAGCGTGAGGGAACGAGGAATCCAGAGACCAAAGCAGCAGAACACAGACACTACCTACTTGGAGAGGAGCAAGAAGCATTTGAGGCAAGGGAGACCACTCAAACTTTTTGTGGCAAGGGCTCAAGGAAGCAAAACCTATGCATTCGAGGCATCATTCCTTAAAAGTTTCCAGCTGGGGCTGGGCGCAGTGGCTCATGCCTATAATACCAGCATTTTGGGAGGCTGAGATGGGAAGATCACTTGAGGCCAGGAGTTTGAGACCAGCCTGGGCAACACAGCAAGATCCTGTCACTACAAAATATTTAAAAAGTAGCAAGACATGGTGACATGCACCTGTAGCCCCAGGTACTCGGGAGGCTGAGGGGGGGAGGATCACTTGAGCCCAGGAATTTGAGGCTGTAGTGAGCTGTGATCATGCCACCGCACTCTAGCCTGAGTGACAGAAGATGACTCTGCCTCCAAAAAGAAGTTGCCAGTTGGAAAAACAGCAGATTAATCAAGCAAACCAAGGACCAAGGCTGTGGGAGGAGTTTAAAAGGCTATGGCATAAGGGTATACCTGATATGGCCCTGTGGGGAAAAAATCTTTCCCTCCTATTCTCTGAGGAACCATGCTGTCTGCCTTTACAGGAAGGAGGATTGCTTTTAACGGCAATGCTGTGGTGGAGGAGCACAGAGTGGGGCCGCTGGCGGGCTGAGCACGTTCTCCAGCTGTCTCTGCAGCCCTCAGGATTGGAACACTCCATCCCTTTGCCTATTGACCTTCCAAGCATGGGGTCCTAATTGCAAGCGGAGATCAGATTACAAACCCCTACCCCGAGGTGGTAGTGGCAGGCAACTCTTTGCTGACATGAATTGCTGAGTTTAGAGGAATTCTCAGAATGGTCCCTGCCTCCTTTCCAGTCCCACCTAAAGGGAAGCTACAGGGCCTTCCCTCACCGTAGGTGCAGAGCTAGTCCAGAGCAGAGTCCTCCTCTTGATGGGACAGCCGGTGTTCTTGTACAGGTAGACAGCATCCTCCAGGAAGATGGCAATTGAGCCCAGGACAAGCAAGGTCATGATGCTCAGGAGGGCAATTTCCACAGGGCCCAATGCTAGAGAGAAGGAGAAGGCAGACTCCAGTGAGCTGAAGACCAGGTCTCAGGGGGAGAGGACATGGGCTTCCTCACTTGGATCTAAATTGCTTTGCCAGATCTAGAACTCTCTGGTCTGGGTTCCTACCCATGCAGAAGAATGACTATTTTTTAGACCTAGAGTGTCCAACATGTGACCAAGAAATAGTCATTCTTGTGCATGGATGGGGGCCTAGATCAGATAATTCCAGGTATGTTAAGGTCTACCTGAACCAGGGTATATAGACACACCAAACAAGTTTTTCTATAATTAGCAAAATATTTTAATTAAGAGGTCAGCAGGGTCTGTTCACTTTTCTACCTCCAGTGCCAGATGTCACATAAGCAGATACGGATCTATTAACATTATAATTGGGCTAGGTGAGGTGGCTCATGCCTATAATCCTAGCACTTTGGGAGGCTGAGGTGGTAGAATCGCTTGAGGTCAGGAATTCAAGACCAGCCTGAGCGACATAGCGAGATCCTGTCTACAAAAAAATAGAAAGCTGGGTGTGGTGACGCATGCCTAAAATCCTAGCTATTTGAAAGGCTGAGGCAGGAGAATCACTTGAGTGTAGGAGTCTGAGGTTGCAGCGAGCTATGATCACACCACCGCATTCTAGCCTGGGCAGCACAGTGAGACCCTGTCTCAAAAAAATTTTTTTTTAAAAATTGACAAATAAAATTTGTATGTATCGATGGTACACAACATGATATTTTGTTATATGCATATATTGTACAATGGTGAAATCAAGCTAATTAGAATCACTTACCTCATATTCATTTTTTTGTGGTGAGAACATTTAAAATATAGTCTCAGGAATTTTCAAGTATACAACACAGTACATTGTTATTAACCACAGTCACCATGTTGTACAATAGATCTCTTGAACTTATTCCTTCTAACTGAAATTTTGTATCCTTTGATCAACTTCTCTCAAATTCTCCCCACTTATGCCTCCAGTCCCTGGTAACCAACATTCTCTCTCCTTCTATAAGAAGCAAAAACACCCTAAATTAAAACAAAGTTTTTAGATGAAAACAGAAAAGAATATCTTTATGACTTTGAAGTAGGCAAAGATTTTTAAAAATAGGACACAAAAGCACTATTCATAAAGGAAAAATTTGATAAATTTGGCTTCCTTAAAATTAAGAATTTCCATTCATCAAAAGAAACCATTAAGAGAATGAAAAAGCAAACTTCCAACTGGGAGAAGATATTTGTAGTACATATATCCAATAAAAGACTCATATCCATAATATATAAAGAATTCCTATTAGTAAGAAAAAGATAACGTAATTTTTAAAAAATGAAAAAAGACCTAAACAGTTACTTTACAAAACAAGATATCCAGATGTACAAGAAGCATGAAAAGATGCTAAATATCACCAGTCATCAGGGAAATACAAAGTAGAACCACAGTGAGATGCCACTACATACCCACCAGAAGAGCTAACATGAAAAGGACTGACAATTCCAAGTGCTAGTGAGGATAAGGAGCAGTTGGAACTCTTATATATTGCTGTTGGGAATATAAATTAGTACAATCACTTTAGGAAACAGTTTGGTAGTATCTGCTAAAGCTAAACATAAACGTACCCAAAGACCCAGCAATTCCACTCCTGGGTACGTATTCAATAGAAATGAGAACTTATAATTACCAAAAAAAAAAAAAAAAAATCAGAGCAGCATTATTCATAATGGCTAAAACTGGAAACAGCCTGCATGTTCTTCAACAAAAATACAGATAAATAAATGGATATTTTCCCACAATGGAATATCACACAGCAATAAAAAAGAAGGAACCACATTGATACATGCAACAAAACAAATTAACCTTAAAAACATTAATGATAAGTGGAGGGAGCCAGAGTACAGACAGTTTGATTATATTTATGTGAAGTTGAAGAGCAGGGAAAATTGATCTATAGAGGTGATAGGGGTTAGAACAGCAGTCTTTGGAGGAATATTAACTGGAGGAAGTATAAGAGACCCTGA
>RJWJ010020390.1:0-29138 GCA_004363605.1 Indri indri | reverse complement strand
ATTGGGAAAGAGGTTTTATAAAAGAAAAATACACTTGTATATTATATCTGGTTGGTGGGTTGGTGGACACAGAATGGTTTATATTTAGTTTCTCCCTCTGGTCTGGTGGCAGCCACATAAAGGAGTCAAGCTCGGGGACCCATGCCAGCTCGCCTGTGGGAGGGACACTCCCTTGGTGGCTTTTGGGAGATGACATGAGTTGCTTGGCAACAATTATAGCAGCTCATTGCCTCATCTGGTCTCTCTGTCCCCAGCCACCAACAAGAAGGTTCAAGCTTACTCCGTGGGGGCAAGAGAATCAGACCCGGCAGCCCATGCTGGCTGAATCTGAGACCCACTCTGCAGTCAGAATAGCTTTGTGATGGTCACATTGATGGCTTTGGGTCTCCTTGGTACTGAGTTCCACAAGCAGCATTCTAACCACCTGCTTCCAGACCACCTGACATGCTAATCTATGGGTTCCAAGATCATCTTCTTTCAGGAACAAGAGCTCCCAAGAATGGCAGAGAGGATGGCAGGATCTTTTAGGAGGAAGAGAAAGGCGTGGCTTAACATAGCCGTCCTTCGACTCCCTTCTCCCTGGCAGTGCTAGGCGGGTTGCTCAAGCTCTTGCATGTCAGTTTCTTCATCTATGAAAATGCTTATAAAAAAGCAGCCCCACCCCACACACACAGCCTCTCAGGGAGCGTCACCCTCGGGAGTGACTCAGATATCGTGTGCTAGTTCTGTGCACCTAACACATAAATTCGAGGCAATTTTGGTTTCTAACAAATTCATCAAGGTTTTGAGAAAAAAAGGAAGGTATGGATGTATCTTTGCCCGCACACTGGTTTGTGATTAATGGTAAAGGTGAGAAGGAACAGTCTCGGACACACAGCATCCGCTGAATCTTGAGGCATTTGCAGAAATCGCACTTACTAAAGAAAGCAAAAGCAAGACCACTAAAACGGCATTTTTATGTATTCGAAATGGTGCTCAGTGTCTTCATGCTTTATTGTGTCATTTAATCTTCACAGTCATCTTAGAAACTAATGTCATTACTGTTCCCTTTTCACAGATCAGAAGACAAAGGCTCAGAATTGGAGCGATTTTTCCTCAGTCTCACAGCTGTGGGGTGAGATGGGTACTTGAATTTCTCTGAGTCCTCTTCCTTCTCTTACTTAATGCCGAGGCTAACTTCTGGAATATGCACAAAAGCAACAGGGCACATCATGATATATAACACTCGTAAGACAAACATCGATTCGATGGCAATGAAGCCTCCCCCTCCGCCCCCTGGGAGATCTAGCTTTTTGCTTTTAGCGTTTTTTTCTCTTTTACCTAGGGAGCGGGGAGACGTTGGCATATCACTTGAAAAGCTTACAAATGACTCTTGCAAGCATAATGATACCACTGATCAGTAGACTTGGAGACAGACATGTGCTAGGATAAAATTATTTTTTCCCAAAGGGACAACACATTTAGCAATAAAGTGCCCATTAGCAAATCCTGCCCAGCAGTGAAAAAACAGGCTATTGCCACATGACTACTGAGTGAGTGCATGGAGTTCTCAGTGGGAATGCAGAATTATTTTATTATGAAAAGACACTTGAAGTGAAATTTTGCTGAGAGAAGGACTTAGCCAGGAGTGAGAAGCACTTTCCACTTGGATTTCTTTATTGCGCCGCTGCGGCACTCAAAGCATTACCCAAACCATCATTATAAACTCTGCCTTCCGGGGGTCGGACGCGAGCTGTAGAAATTGACTTCATGCAGACTGCAACTTGGTAACCATCCTCAAAATGAGTAACCAGTTTCTTTCACCATTCCTCGTGGCAACTTAAAAATTAACACTCTTCTGAGTTCCAGATGCTCAAAAGAAACAGAACATGGAATCCTTGAGTCCTCGCTCCAGCCCTGTGCGCCTGGGGAAGCGCTGAGGCTTTCCTGTGGCATTAACGTGCCCCACGCCCGTGGCCAACATCCTTTAATGCTGCCGGGCCCTGCGTGGTGGGGCGGGCGCCGCTCCCTGCCCGGCGCGTCCTCCCTCTTCACCGGGCTGCAGCCGCACTGCTCCTCTGTCCCTGCTGGGGTTCAGGGCTGCCAGCAAGGAATCCGCCCCTGCTCAGCTTCAGTCAAAAGGGGCGTGGGGAATCACTGCCGGTTCAAGACCCCCGGGGGACTGGCGGGGCAGATGGGCTGCTGCAGGACCAGGCTTAGAAGCGGGAAGGCCCTGGAGGAAGCCGGGCCGGGGCCTCTGGTTCCTTTGCCTTCCCCACAACCTGGGTGATCTCTAAACTCCGCGTTGCACTGAGCTGACACCCCTGTGCCAGCCTCAAAGTCATTCCCTAGGGGAGCCGGGCCGGCCTCGTCTGGCTGTTCACTGGGAGACAAAACCCCGCCGGCCCAAAAGATTCACAAAAAGGCTTTCACTTCTGGGCAGCCCGACGTGTGACAAATGACAACTAAACCTTCTTCAGTATTTGGACACCTCACATTCCTCTGCGTGTTTGGTTCCCTCCCCCTGGAATGACTTCTCCCCACCCCTGACTGGCACGTCCCTGTCCATCTTTCAGAGATCAGCTCGCACCGCTCTTCCTGGGAAAGAAATGACCCAGGTTCACCGGTGTCTGCTCTAATCGCGCCCCGCGCCCCTTTCATGGGAATCACCACGACGGCGGTTCCGTGTTTATGCACTTGGCCGTGGACGCTCCATCTTCCCAGTTAAAACATAAAACTCACAGGCAGGGGCCACGTCGCACTCACGCCTCATCCCCAGGCTCTTGACCCTTCAGGGAGGGCACACGTCTGGGCTCTACCAGGTCGAGGACGTTCAAGGAGGCTACTGAAGTTACGCCACGTGCAGGGAAGGCCCCTTCTCAACTGGGGACAAAACATTGAGAATGAGGGTGGGTCATTGCTGATTATTCCCTGTTAGTCAAAAGGCTGCCTCTGTGTTCAGTAACTGGTTATTTTGCTCTTGCGTTACCTATCCAGTTGTCTACCCACCTGACTATCTTTCTACCTATCATATGTACACACAAAATAAAATCCCTTTATAATGCAAAAAAAAACCAATCAGATGAAATTCGGGTTTGCACAACAACAGAATTAAGCAATGACCAGAGAGAGGCTGCTGCAGAGGATAAGATGCGCTCACCAATCACATACCCAAGATTGTCCCAGGTGTGTCACACCAGGTGGCGATATTTTGAACAAACGATTTAGCATCGCCATACCCTGGTGCAGCAGACCCAGGAGGTGACTGAGGTCTGGACACAGGACGCTGCAGGGGGCACCATGCCCATCACCCAATCCATTCCTGCAACAAAGGGGCGTGGAGCAACCTGTGCCGGCCACTGTGCCAGGTGCGGGGCACCCAGGGCCTCGTCTCCACTACGACGTGACGCCTGTTTCCAGGCAGAAGAAACCTCCTTTCATTCCCAGCACTGTTTGAAATATTCCTCCACAAACGCACATCCTCAGATGCCCTCCTGGTCATTGTCGGATCATCACTGTCATCCCCAAGGCTGTGCCATGAATTCCAGGGGATTATAGAGACAGACAGTGGCTTTGTTAGAACAAGCAAAGTCAGGAGACAGCTTGCTGGGAAGGAGATGAGGCAGCTACCGCCCCTTGTTCTTGCTAACACGGTCCTGCTCTCCCTCAGGGCTCAGAGTCCCAATCTCAGATGAAAAGTCCTGGCAGGTTCCAGTCACTGGTTCTGAAGTGTGGCCTTCAGACCCATGGCAGCAGCATCACCTGCAGACTCGTCGGACCTGCAAATCCTCATCCCCTCCCAGACTGCTGAACCAGGAGGGATCCAGTTCTGGCTCCAGGGACCCGAAAGGAACCAGTCTCAGTGGGTCACCAGAACTCAGCTGCTGCTCACAGTCCTACATGAAAAAAATAACGTCCTGTGTGTTTAAACCTAGTGTCTGTCCCTTAAATCTGGTCACATTCCCCACTGCAACAGTAAGGACAGTGATGAGCTTATTTTTTGACGTGTTGCTATGGAAGATGATAAGAACGCTGTGGAGATGGATTCAAAACAGGGAGAAGAATTGGAAATTAACTCAGATAAATAACACTAACGACAAGCACCGCCAGCACTCGGTCTTTGCCAGGCAAGCTCTGAGCGCTTAGGTACTTTATTTACCCCCCTGCAGCTCCACGCAGTAGATATGACCCACGGCGTTTCATGGAAGGAACCGAGATACAAGGAGGCTGAGGAATTCAGTCCCCTCAGGCGCTGGACACAGCTGGGTGTGCCTTGGAACCAGGAGGTCTGGCCTGAGCCCCTGCTCTAACCACCCCACAGCTGCTCCCCCCAACACCAGAGGAGTTAGTTCCTCCAGGCCTGGAGGTGCGAATGGCCTTGCATTTGCATAATAGCATCCCTTCCTCTTCTGGTCCAGTGGCTCCGCTAACCAGGACATTTAGAATCCCGTAAACAAGATGAAGGCTGAGGGTAATGGGAAGTGCATCCCACTGGTTCTCAAACTTCTGCAAGGTCAGAATCACCTGGGGGCTGCCAAAGCCCAATTGCACCACTCCCCACCTCAGTTTCCAATTCAGGAGGCCTGGGGGGACCGAGGATTTGCATTCCAGTAACCTTCCCAGGGGCCCTTCTGCCGCTGGTCCAGCAATCGTAACTGGAGAACCGCCGGTCTGCACCGTGCAGAAGTGAGGATTCATGTGCTGAGGTGAGGGGGTGCCCGGGCTGAGGGAGGATTGGGGTATACACGTCACCATAATTCCACTCTCCCCTCTCCCTGTTCTCACAGCAACTCTCGTGTGGCTCATAGGCACCCAGCTGCACGTACACACCACAGCCGGAGGGAAATGCCATAGGCCAAAACACCCACAGGGCTTACAGTGCTTGCTGCTGGGGGGGTGGGATCACAGCTAACACTGCCCTTAACTTTTGGTTTTGAAAATTTCAAACTGATACAAACGTTGAAAGAATGAACTTTCACTCGTTTCAACACTCACGTGCCACATTTGTGTGGGTTTTACGTATCTATGTAGACACACGTCTATTTATACAGACACTGTTGCAAAGAATCATTTACGTGTGTATACATGTACGCTCTATCTCCTCCTTCCTTCCTTTTCGCTGTAGCACTCGAGAGGGAGTCCCAGACACCCGACAGTTCACCCTGGATACTTGGGCGTGCGCTTTCTAAGAACCAGAGCATCTCCAGGGAGGTGCGAGTGTGAGAGCGTCCCTGCCTTGTCCCTGATGACAAGTCTGCGCTGTAGCTCGGGCTCCAGAACCCCCCTGTGGGACCTGGGGCGGCTGCCTCCTGCGTGGCACGGCCTGCGCTTGCTTCCCCCTCCCCACGCCGCCCTCCCTCCCCTGCCTGTCTCCTGGAAGAACAGTCTCTGAGTAAAGCCCTGGTGCACAAATCCTCATGCCGGATCCTGGGTGACCCAACCTGCCACCGAGCAGCACCAAGAAAGCAGTCACTCTATAAACACTGCGATTGGAAGCACGCTTTTCTTTCAACCACGCCATTGCATTATTTTACTGTGATATATGTGGAATTTATGAAAGAAAGCCAAACTGTACCCAGTAATATGGATTCAGGGCTTCTCAGGGCAAATAATAAACATTACCAGCACCTTCAAATATTTGAAATCAGTTCAATAAACATGGAGTTCAATGCAACAGCTTTTGGAAACAGACCATAGATTAAGAAGTTACAGAGAAAGAGCATGCGGCTGTCTCCAGGTGACCGCAGACTCAGAGACTTGCCGTCAGAAATCACAGAGGACTAGCCCAAACCTCAGGCACAAATCCTTCTAAAACAATTCACGTATGTTCCTACTGCGGGAGGCAGCCCAAGGCGTGTTGAGCTGCTATCAACTGCTAGGAAAGCCTGTTTTCCCCCGGGCTGATGTTTTTGTCTAGGACAAGCCCACCCATTGCCCCCAGTCTGGCGTCTAAAGCCGCAACTAATCCCTCTCTTCTCGTCACAGCTGTTCAGAGGCTACAGAAAGCTTCCCTGTGCCATCGGGACCTTTCCACGCTAAGCACACGCAGCTCATCCGCACGCTACCCATTCCCGCATTCAACAGGCATCCATCAGTGCCAGCCACGTCGGCACTACACCAGGCGCTGGAGACAAGAGTGGCACGTAAGACAGGTAAGCGTGTGCCCTCGTGAACTCGTAAATGAGCCAGGCAGACAATGACACTCCCAGCTCCTGCTACAGTTCCCAGTGCTACGAATTCACCCAGGGAGTTTCCGGCCCAGGGGAGAGGATCCCTTTGCATCTTTATCCTTAAAACATTCCCAAGGAGTACTATGCATGATGTGTAATCCCAAGAAAGGCTCTCCAAACCAGGGTCCTATGGGAAGGTGGGCTTGGCCAAAGCCAGCAGCACTGTGCCTTTGCAACGCCACGTTGCCCACAGCAAATCTGGTCAACTCTACTCAAACCAGTGTTTCCCCATGTGAACCACAGAACTCTATGATTTTGGGAGAAAGGGTTTTCTGTTTTGTCATTCATATACTGGAATTCCTTGAATATACTGGATTTGCTCTATTCTTAAAAACAAAGACAAAAGGAAAACCCAAGTTGGCAGTCTCCGGTCCTACTTCCACGCCAGGGGCTGAGAGGGGAGGTTCAGACGGCCAGGTGTGGAGCTGGGGCCAGCATGGTTGGCAGAAAGGACGGCAGAACCTCTGCGCAGCCCTTGACGCACCCCCAGGTGCAGTTCCCTGCATCCTCAGGAAGAAACAAGGGACGGGGTAGACCAACCATTCTGAGTTTGCCTCAGGGTGAGGCCAGTGCCACCATCTGCTGAGTCAAACCAGCCACCTGTGTGTGACAGTCCCCGGTGCTAGCATTGGGCACATGAGTCACTTGGCCCGACTGTCACTGGAACAGCACCTGCAGGAATGCCAGTCACCGTTCACAAACACCACTGTCAGCCGGAGCCCCGGGCCCAGCACCACGAGCAGTTTGGGAAACCAAGATGGGAAGCGGGAGGCAGACGTACCAGTCAGGGCCCTTTGGGTTGTAAGTGACAGAAACCTGGTACAAATGGGCTTATTAAAAACAAGAAACCGTTGACTCCCATGACCTGACGAGCCAGGGCCAGGCCAGATACAGGTGCTCAAACGTCACAGTCAGATTTATGTTCGTTTCCATTGACTTTATTCTGGGGCAGTTTCCCCCAGGTGGTGGCAAAGATGCCATCAGCAGCTCTGGGTTCACCTCCAACCAGCTTGAGGTTCCAGCAAAGAGAGCTCTTTCCCAAGAAGAGTCCCCCAAGCACAAGCCCAAGGCTCACTCCATCCACTGACGTGTCGCGGCAACCCCGAACATAGTGCCTTAGTCAAAGAAATGGAAGAAACTGACTGGCCAGGCCAGGTCCAGGGAGGCTCTTCTGGCTGGAGGTGGAGTCAGCCTCTACTCAAAGCTCACAGACCAAAAGTGGGAGGAAGGTGGTTCCCCGAGAGGGAAATACAAGTGCCACGTGTGCGGGGCAAGCACCACCACCGCAGGGGAGGGACTTACTCCTGCCCCTCCCATCTAAGATAATAATAGAGGAGAGAACAAATTGTCACAGTTTTATAATTCCTCCTACACTTGGTTTCTTTAGAAACACTTAAGTTCCAGCTTGGCCTGCAGTGCCCTAATCGCCAAATTACGGCATTACCTTACAGGTAACCAAGGTCGAGCCTGCTCCCTGGCGATTGTTATTAATGTTATGCTCCTTCCCCTTCAATTTCAGCTGATAAGAAACTCCCCCTGGAAGCGACCGTTAAGCGCGTCTCGTCCTGGGCCGCTGCCCGGTGCGTCCCTAACAGGAGGGCTGGAGGGTGGCCCGGCGCCTGCACAGTTAGCAAGCAGCCCCGGTAACGCGCGTGCCTGTGGTCCCCAGCAGCGTTTTGAAAAAGCCTGATCTAACCCATGGAGAAGTAGCTGAGGCCTGGGAAATTATTTCGCATTCTAAGAAGAACAAAATAGCCCGAGGATATAGTAACCCAAGAACCAGCAGGAAGCAGGGGTGGGAAGCAACGTGCAGAATGACTCAGTGGCCCAAAAGAAATGAGGATATTTGAGACACCTGCCCTTGCCCTACTCCAAAGCAAATTTTTAAAAAGTCTTCTATCATTAGAGGAAACGAAGAGATAAAGGCAGTGGAAACAGCCTTTCGGGGGAGAACAAAGGCTGGGTTTGTCCCAGGCAGTCCCACTCTTAAACTCCAAGATCCTGGGCATATCGGGATTCCACCTTGGGCTCAAATTTGCTTACTTGAAACGTTAGAAAACTTGGAAAATCTAAGGACTGGCCACAGTTATAAAACCTGAGTCAGGTGCATAGATATAAAGGCCTCTCTCTCCGTCTCTTATGCTATTTATATACACATATCTAATAAACGTACCTTTCTCTGCACACACACGCACACAGGTGCACCCTAGTAGAATATGAGGCTATGCTCAGAAACATTAGCAAATCTCTTAGCAGTAAGAACTTGGGTGAGTTCCACTCATTTCTGTGATCTGCAAATTTTTATGTTGCACTTTATTTTTACATAAAGAAGTAAACAACAAAACTTTTTTTAAAAATCAGTCAAGGATGAGCCAGGCTATGCTGTCGTAACAAACAGCTTCCTAATCACAGCGGCTTAAACAACAAAGGTTCATTTCTCCCGTGAGCAGTTCACGCTCACCGGCGAGGGGAAGGTGTGCTCCCCGAGGCTGTCGCACAGGTAGGACCCAGGCTGGCCAGGCAGCTCCGCTCTGGTGACTTGCTGCTCAGGGCAGCACAGAAGGGAAGAGCTTTCACGTCTCACGCCAGCAAGGACATACTCGGGTAGGAAAGCGGCCCGTGTCATTCCACTCAAAACTCATTGATCAGAACCAGCCACGTGAACCCATCTAACCATAGGGTGGGGGCAGGGACATGCAGGAAGTGAAATCCCGCCATATAGCACCAGACAGCCGGACATATGCAGCAGTCCACACTGATGATTACACACTTTTTAACATTGTGTGCTATATGTATACATATGTGTGTGTGTGTGTGTGCGCGCGCGCGCACGCGCGCACTATCCCACAGAGCGGGGCCCTCAATAAATGCTTTAAAAGATTCGAAATAAATTGTGATCTCCATTCATGGACTCTTCTGCAGATTCGGAGCAGGGTCAGAAGCCTCCATGGAAAACACATCAGTCTCGTGAGGACCCTAGCAGCCTGGCGTGGGCGAACAGTCCGTTCCGGGTCAGGTGGAGAGTTCCACCCTTGGCCACATCCGTTTGCTCAGCTCACAGCGCTGCGAGCCCAGCGCTGTCCGAGGTACTGATGGGGGAGGGAAAGCAAGTCAGAGTCAGCCCCGACTCTCGGAGTTCGCATTCGACTGCAGAGACCCACAGGGTACGAATAAACCATTAGCTATGACATTTCCAATGGGGATAAATGCTCTGAAGGAGATTAAACAAGGTAAGTGGTAGGCAGTGAGGGGAGGGTGGTGGCGGAAAGTTCTTTGGGTAGACAGGCAGGAGGCTGCTCTGGGGAGCTGGCGTGTGCAGGAGGTACCAGGACAGCAAGGCCTGAAGACCCTCTGCACCTGCACCTGTCCCCAGGGCCCTGGGCCCCAGAAGGATGCCCTCAGCCGTCCCCAGCCCAGAGGAAGGACAGCCAGGTCTGCTGTGGCTGCTGGACTCCTGGCGCCTGTCTGCCCAGGTAACTCTGCCCAACTGGGGCTGCAACCGCTTCCCACCTGCTCTCCCCCCGACCTTGCTCCGGTAGACCCTGGTCAGAACCCTGCGATCGGCCATGGAGGAGCGTCGCTAATAGGCTGCCCCGCACCCCTGAGCGGTGGCTTCCCTTTGAGACAAATAACCACGCCGTCTGGCCCTTTCCCAGGCAGCTGTCCATTTTCAAGAGATGCCAGCACATTAAAGCCCACGATGCGTGGCACCGAGGCTGCTTAGAGCTTCTTTATGGCCTCATCACAGTAACCGGACGATTACAGAGGCTTCTTCCGTTTCTAAAACAATGATGTATTGGACGTCCTCAACTCTTCCTGCCCGAGTATGTGTATTACATGGGCATGTTTCGCTGTAATTAAATTCCTAGATTACTGTCAAGCCAATTGTTTTACCCATCCAATCTGCAACAGCGCATTTTATTGTCTCTTCTTATTTTTTAATTAAGATAGAAATAGATGTATTCTATGAGATCCAGAAACAAAATAGAACAGCCTATCTCTCAAGTCAGGCGGCTCCAGGCACAAGGACTCTTTGGAGTTAGGAGTTGGGAATCCTACATGAGCTGCTCTTTGTAGGGGAGGAGCTGGACTCCCAGAGTCCATCTGTCATCCCTTCAATGGGTATTTATTGAGCACCTACTATGTGCCAGAGACCGGGAGGGTCCCTGGGGATTTGGTGGTGAACAAGACAGAACAAGTGGCCACCCTCCTGTGCTTACCTTCCACTGGGAGGGACGTGGGATAAACAAGTGGACACAGGGCCATGAGATGAAATGTCCGTGACAAAGGAAAGCAAGCAGGGTGCGTGGTGGCGAGCGAGGACGGATGAGGGTCATCGAGAATGCGTGACCGTGGAAGGCCCCTCTTTGAAGACGACAACTGAGATGAGGCCAAGATTAGGACACAGCCGTGCAAAATGCAGGAAAGAGCGCGGATGGAACAGGGAACAGAGAAAGCAGAGGTGCTGGGCAGGAAGGACCCTGTCAAGTGTGAGAAGCAGGCAGAGTGGGGAGGATACCGCCCACACAACGTCTGTCTCCCGCTCGGTCTAGATCTTAACTACGACGCCTCCTTCTAGCTTCAGTAAGTCCCGCTTCCAGGACAGAGGAGGGTGAAGAAGCCCGTCCGTCCTGCATATGCGTATGTCGTGGCGACCATCGTGCTGGTTTGCCTGGCACTGTGGGGTTTCCCAGGACATGGGACTTTCAGTGTTAAAACTGAGTGGGTCATCTTAATGCACATCCACACCTCTGTGCATGTGTGCACACATGTGCATGTTTGTACACGTTGGTGGTATCCTCAGGCAGTGCCCCCTTGGGAGCCACAGCAGACAGAGTCGGTCCACGCTGGCCGGGGCAGGCAGCTCTTTGCTCCTTTTCTCATGGGAAAAAGGAAGATCGACCCCAAAGGGTCCACAAAGTAAAAGAACTGAAGCTTCTCACAATCTCATTGCAACAGAACTGCCCAGGTGATTCTGAAGAACTGAGCGCCTGCAGAACGCCCTTCCACTGTGTTCTTAGCCAAAATACAAAGCACACAGAGGTGCGTGTTTGTTTTGTATTTTCAAAGGTGTGTTTGGAGCTCAACCCAAGTGTTCACGTCTTCACGCTGGGAGGCGGTGGGAGGAGATTCTCGCCTTACGCCGATTCCCATTTCTATTTCGGCCCCAGGTCTGTTTGTAAACATGGGCACTTTGAAGGACCCAGTGGGTTGTCAAAGCAAAGGCACCTTCTTGCCTGTCTACTCTCTGCTCTGATGTAGAAAGTTCCCTGAATTCTCAGCCGTATTTTCTGACTGTACCCATCCTGTTCTTAGAGTTCAAAGGTCTCAGGTACCAGGCAAGGAGGTCCCTCTTGAACACAAATTCCGGCCCACCTGCATGAATGAGAGCTGGGCTGAGAGGGCAGAGGGGCAGCCGGCAGCTGGAACACGACAGACTGGCGTCATGGCTGGATCTGAGCTGGACAAGTTATCCCCTCACGCCTGGCAGAATGGCGCTCATCAAAAAGATGACAGATCACAAGTGTCAGTGAAGGTGTGGGGAAAAGAGAACCAGTGCACACTGTTGGTGGGAATGTAAATTAGCACATTGTGGAAAACAGTGTGGAGGTTCCTCAAAAACTAAAAATCTGCTTACGATATGATCCACTTCTGGGCATATATTCAAAGGATTTGAAGTCAGTATGTCAAAGATGTGTCTGCACTCCGATGTTTATTGCAGCACTAGTCATGGCAGCCAAGCTAAGGAATCAACCTAAGTGTCTGTCAGTAGGTAACAGATAAAGAAAATGTGGCATATGCACAAAGGAACACTATTCTGCCTTAATAAAGGAGGATATCTTGTCACTTGCAAAAATATGGATGAACCTGGAGGACATTATACTAGGTAAAATGAGCCAGGTACAGAAAGACAAATACCGCATGATTTATGTGTGGAATCTAAAACAGTCAGACACACAGAAGCAGAGAACAGAACAGTGGTGAGCAGGGGCTGGGAGCTGGGGGAACGGGGAGATTTGGGTCAAGGATACGGTGTTTCAACCAGGCAGGAGGAGTAAGCATTTGAGATGATGGATATGTTAATTAGCTTGATCCAATCATTCCACATTGTATCATAACATCGCTTTGTATCCCACAATATATACAATTTGTCAACATCCAATAAAAAATAAATGTTAATAAGCTGGCCACGTGGTGCCCAGATCCTAAGGAAGAGAAGGCACAGGGGTGTGGCTGGGCTGAGGTCTTGTGCCAGCAGGGCCCAGCCTGGGCAGCCTCAGGTTAGCTGGGAACCAGCCCCAGGGCCAGCCAGGCTGCAGCAGCTCTGGGAGCCGGGTGCCACCTGGTGCTGGTGGCCAGAGGGGCTGCTGTCGCTGTGTGGGGGGCAGTGGCAGTAAAGCTGAGAAACAGCGGCAATGTTTCAGGTGACTTTGAAGAATCCATCACTCAAGCAGCGCCAAGATACTCTGTCACAGAGGGCGGATTTATCAAAATTAAGAGACACGAGTATTTATTATTTAGATGGATAAGGAGAAGGCTGGGAGAAGTGAAGCCTCTTTATTCCGGCCTTGACTAAGCGCAGGAGGTTCAGGAGCTCCTGGCCAGGTGGCTTGTTTGTTCTTCAACAGACTTCAAATCCACTTTGGAAAGTGATGGGTGAAGATACACAAGGGAGCGATTCCCGAAGGTTGTGCTCAGTTAACTTGGTGACTGGCTGGGGAGGAGACGAGGGTCTGTGTCTTCCAGCAACACACCATGTGCCAGGCCCGGGACAGCCTCTGAGCCTCTGCCTAGCGTGGGGACTCCTCCCCGCCAGCCCCTGGGCCACCACCGAGCCCTCCAGGGCTCAGCATCCTTCTGTGTAAAATGAGGACAGGAATATCGTGACTTCAAGAGGCCGCAGGACAAAATAAAATAAACCACTTAAGTGCCTGACTCATCATAAGAATCAATAAATGCTAGTTAACATTATTTTTTCTCATTTGATCTAATCTCGTTTGATTTGATGAGTATGTTTCCCTTCTATGCAATACATATCCTGTGTGTATTTTTTATACTGGTGGTTCATTCACAGACACTTTTCTTACAGTCAGAAAAGAGATAGGCAGCATCCCCAGGATGAGTTTCTCTCTCCATGTTCTTAGGGCTTCTTGGGAATGGAGTCGCACCAAGACCTGAACGGGAACTTCCTGTCCTCATACGCCCAGGTCACCAACCCCCGGATCCGCTGTGCGCTCCGGCCAGGCAGGTCGCAGCACCCCAGAGGCTGTGCCGGAAGCTGGGAAGACAAGCTCAGGTGGGACGTTCATTAGTGTTGGTGGTGCGGGGGCTGAACCCCGCCATTCGTAAGTAGAAAAGAAATACAGGTCCGCTGATGGGTACACATTATCGTGTGCTGTCTCAATTAGTTTCTAGAAACATCTTCAGATGTTTTACGTTATTTCAATTGTAGGGACTCACTGCAAAGTACTCCGATCTTACTTCCCCGTCTCCGCCACTCGTCTTCACGGGCTGTTTCCCTGACACAGATCTTTACAGACAGCCCAAGCGCTTCTGTGTTTCTGTTCCGACGCCTTCAAAGGCCACCGCTTATTTTTTTTTTTTTTTTTCCCAATGGCTTGTCCCCTTTAGCATGCTGAGCTTTTGATGTCAGGTATCAATTTTTTACTTTTAATTTTGTCTCCAGAAAGTAATGTAAAGAGAAATATAAAGGTTAAAATAATAGTTCTCATAAGCGTACCGCTGCACATTTCATGGCTAAAAATGGAAAATTAATAGTGCCTTTCTCTTTTAACTCTTCACGTGGTAATCCATTCTTACTTCTGCATTTCAATGAGGTCCTTTTAGAAAAGGGTTTTACTGTGGTTGTGTGGATTCGGCGTCGGGGACGGGAGCCCTTCCTCGCTGGGACGTCACGGTGCTGTGGGGACAACGCCCCCCTCCAATGCAGGACCTCCGGCTGGACTCCTGACATCCCTGTTCTCCATCCTTCCAAGATTCCAGATTACCGGTGGGACCTACTAGTGCATCAGGGTGAGGCGAGGGTAGCAAGGGGATTGTGTTGAAGACTGAGGGGTGAAGGGGCCGGAGCAGAGCCTTCCTGCTCCTGCCTCCGAGCCAACACACCTCCTGGGAGTTCCACGTAGGAACGTACCCTGGGACTGCGAGAGCAGAGGGAGACTGGGGAGGGGCTGAGGACAAAGAAAGGACATGCAGGTGCCCAGGGGGTGGAAAGACCCCGGGGCAGTGTGTGAGATTTAATGGTCGGACTGCCGGGTCCCCTAATAGGAAACTCCCTGGCCTCCTGGGTGTCAGTGACGTCTATGATACACACGGACGCCTTGTGAGTGGGGTGAGTGGGTGTGCGGGTGAACCAGACAAAAAGGGCTGATTCCACACGTGGGTCAGAAGAGAGAGACAAGAGCAAGTGAGACCCTAAAAGGAGGCGCCCAGCCCTGAGCCAGACGGCGAGGAAGCGAATCCCCAGGATGTGCGGAAATGACGTAGCAGACGTGTGAGCCAGGGCTGGCGATGACGCCAGGGTGACTCAAACACCCCTGGCGTGTGCTTGGACGAAGGTGCCCACGTGGACCGCTGTGGACATGGAAGGGCCACGCTGAGTGAAAGGTGGCAGCGGGATCTTAGCCCCTATCTGCTGGGCTCAGTAGGAATATGAAGACGGCAGTCTCGAGAATGGCCATCGGTGCGTGATTGAGCATGGACTTGTCATCCTCAGAGCAGCTCCATGGGGTGGTTACGATTACTCTCAACATACAAAGTGGGATACCGCGAGTTTAAGAAACCCATCCCAATCGCACAGTGCATAGAGCCTGAGCTGGGATTCAAACCTGGATCCATCTGGCCCAGAGTTCCTGCTCCTTCACCTGGATGGAGCAGATGAGAGAAAACAGTCCGCCGAATAACTCGCTAACGGTGTGCATTTTATTAATACTGGCTAATGGGCAGGCCACTGCCACCATCAGATGTTAAATAAATAAGTACAAACAGCATCCTGATATAAATATCGGCCAGCTTTGACAGTGGCTCCGAAATTGCCCTCAGAGTGCCTGGAGATGGTAGGAGACACCCAGGAAAATCAGCGAAAGCTTTCAGGATTGAGCCTTTGATCTCAGCGGGGCTTAGATCAAGGTCCACTGCGCGTACAACGCCTTGGTTTAAGCAGCGCCTGAAGGATTAACACAGAACAAAAGCTCAAAGCACACTACCTGCGTCATTTCCAAATGAACACATCTGATGCTGTCTTTGTGTGTTGCAGGGTTTATGCTGAGGTTCATTGCTTCTTCCCCCGACTACAGAGGGAATATTTAACTATCCATCTTGTAGCACAGGCTACTTCTCCTTGTGCATAATAATTTCGTGGGAAGATAGAGCCAGACAAAAAATGAGAAAACAAATCTCCTTAGTTTTTATGTCTTGTTTGTAATAGATTTTTAATAACCAGCAAATTCAGCAACCTGACCTAGAGTGGAACTGGCCCTTTTGGGTCGGAAGGCCCATTCGAGCTGTTCCCAGTCCTGCCACCCACATCTGACATCCTCGAGCCCCAACTTGCTGATCTCTGATTCCCAGCCCAGCGCCCCTGCCACTGTGACGTTCAGCGCAGACCCTGCATGGCTGCATGAGCAGGCACTGAGAGCAGGGCAGTGTGTTTGGGATAAGGACTGATTATGCAGGACCGACATGTGGGCGTGAGGATTCAGAAGGGGTGAGGCCTCTGTGCTGAGAGAGACGGGTGGAGGAAAAGGAGTTTCGGGAAGACTCCATCTGCAAGTGCCCCTGCCCCGTCCGCAAATCTACCTCGACCTGTGCACCTGCCGTCCTCTCAAACACTCAGAGCAGAACGTGGAGACCGTGTAACGCACCCCTCACGCGGTCCAGGCGCATGGCCTGAGGTTTCTCCTCCCACCAGTTGGATCGTGCACGTGGCTTCCCACCTCCACGGCTCCCGCTGGTGGCTTGGAGTCAGCTCCTGGTGGGAGCATTTACGCCATGGCAATTGGCAAACCCTAACACCCAGTCATTTTTCTTTCCCCCAGAGAGCTGGCTTAGCTGCACACCACTTATGTACCCCAAATCCTGTTACCTCTCCATCCCCACACGACCCCGAGTCTAAGCTGTCACAATCCCTCACTGACAGCTGCACTAGGTGGCCTTGCCTCACCCCTACCCCTTCCGGCTCACTCTCTGTACTACAGCTAAAGAGCAGTTTAAGCCACAATTGTACCATCATGCCACACCTGTGCTTAGCTTCCTATTAAACTTAGAAGGAAAGTCCAAACCCCTGCCAGTCCTATGGGACTCTGCACGATCCAGTCCTGTTCATCTCCTTCCCTCCTCACCTTGGTTTGCTTCACTTGAGCCACACTGGCTCCATTCCCTGCTGGGCCATGCTGAGTTCCTCCTGACCTCAGGACCTTTGCACATGTCCTCCCTCTACCTGGCTTAAATGCCGCCTCCTCACAGCGGTCTTTCTGGACCAGCTTTCTGCGTAGATGACCACCTCTCGGGTGATAGTCCATTTTGTGTTGCTATAAAGAAAACCCTGAGGCTGGGTAACTTATAAAGAAAAGAGGTTTATTTGGCTCATGGTTCTATAGACTGTACAAGAAGCATTTCACCAGCATCTGCTTCTGGTGAGGGCTTCAGAGAGCTACTGATCGGGCGGAAGGCGAAGCGGGGACAGGTGTCACATGGCAAGAGAAGGAGCAGGAAAGGGAGGAGGCGGCACAGGCTCTTAAACCACCAGCTCTCGTGTGAATCAGTAACGTGAGAACTCATGCGTTATCGAGGGAGGGCACCAGGCCATGCATGAGGGATCCGCCCCATGACCCAGACACCTCCTGCTGGGCCCCACCTGCAACACAGGGGACGGAGTTTCCACATGAGATTTGGAGGGGACAATACGTGCAACCTACGTCACCTATCCCTGCCAGTTCCCGTCTATCGCTGAGGCTCTGGGTTTATTTCTAGCACTCGCTCATTTATTTGCTTATGCTGTGGTCTCCCTGAACCAACTGTAAGCCCCAGAGGACAGGAACTCATCTATTTTATTCACCCAGGCATCACTAGAGCCTGGTACCTAATAAGCTGTCAATCAATGTCGGTTAAATGAAAGCATGAATAAATGAACATGTTTGTTCTCAGAGCAGATGTCACTGACTCAGAATTCTGAACCTGGGGCCCACGGTGAGGCCTCGGGGAAGCTAGAACCCCTCTGAAATCACATAGAAAATCTTGTACACCTGCAAATCTTTCCTTCTCAGTCCCTTCAAACTATTGTGCTCTAAGAGCAGCTTCCTGCAGTGAAAACCCTGCCAGGGCCAGTTTTGCTGGGATAGCAATTACCTTGGAATCCGTCTCCACCTTGCACTTGGCGGCCCCGTGAACACTCTACGCAATCATGTGCACGGCAACAATCAACAGGTCTCCAACAAAGCGCCGTCGTTTTCATACCGTTCCCTGCAAGTGGGCCTGGCCAGCTGTCTCCTGGCACCTGCCACTCTGCAGACAGTGAGCAAAGGCCCACAGGGGAGATGTGCTTCTAGGCAAACGGTTCAAGGCAGGCACATCCCCTGAGGAAAGCGAAAACATCAGCGGCCCCTGCTCGCGTTCAGTAGATCCCGGGGGATCTGAGGCTCTGTGGCCATCCAGGGGGTGCAGGAGGGGTCCTGCTGGCTCAGGGCATGACTCTGGAGTCCAGCTCCATGTGTGACTCCTGCATGGAGCTGGCGGCTGCCACCGAGCTGGCGGCTCGTCCTCACCATGCACCGCCCTGACTCTAGGATCGATACTTAATGCCCATATTGATTGCAACTGGTTTCCCAACTGAAAGCCAGCAGTTCGAGAAGCAGCGGTAAACGTCCCCAAATAAAGGAGACAATGAAGCAATCTGCAGAGGCACACCAGAAAAAAAGGGGGAGGGGATTCTCTGAAATCATAAAATGTTTATAACAATAGCAGATAATGGAGAAGCATTACCTTCAGAATGCAAAGGTACCAATTAAATCTGTTTGGCAAAATGTCCCCCACTGCTAAGGATGCAAGCAGAAGCTCAGAACAAAATCTCCTCTGTTGTTTTGATCTCCTACCTCAGTGATTATGGAAACTGCAAAGACTTGGCTGGGGGTGGCAGAGAGAGTTCATCTATTAAGAAACCTCTTTAAAAAAAAAAAAACAAAAAACAAAAATAGACAACAAAACCCAGGAGCGATTAATTATAATGTAGCTGCAGACACGGACGGGAGAAGAGAGAATGCATTTTGCCAAACCAGCAGAGCTCCCGACCCGTGGGCCTCGAGGTCCGGCTCTGAGTCCCTGTGAATGGGGGACACGAGCGTGTCTTTCCCGAAGACATCGCGCCGCCTCGCAGGTCAGTTCTCCCCAGCAGGAAATATATTTCACAATAATGCATTCTGGTTTCAATTTTTCCTTGGGTAAACTGGACATTCTGAGACTGGACACCGTGTTTTCGAACACTTGATGTGTAGGAGGAGGGACACGCTGTTATTTTCAAGCTGTCAGCAATTCTTGGATCCATCTCCAGGAGGAAGACTGCTCTTTTATTTCAGAACAACAACAATAAAAGCACCTCAATGAGCCTTTTGATTTTGCAAAGGGGAAGCCAAAACCCCATTCAGGAATGCAGAGGTTTCACACAAGCAGTGCGGTTGGTCTGTGCACACTCGCGAAGGGTTTTCAGCACCGTGGACAGAATTCCCCTTCCAGTTGATGGTGCGTCCTGGGAGAGGGGCCGGGGGTTTCAGTGGGCGCGTATTGGGCCGGGAGTGGGGGATGATTCTGTTGATGCCAGGAGAGTTGAGGTGGTCAGACTCATAGTACCACGTTAAGATGCAAGACACTTCTGTTGGTGGCAGGCGGGGGGTGGGGCACAGTCCTGGAGGGCTGGTGCGTAAACCCAGTGCCAGGCTGAGGATTAAGGAGAAGCACATCCAGTAGAGACCCCTCCTCTGGTGGAACTTGGTTTAAAATCAGAGCCTTCTTTCATCTTTTTTGTTTGTTTGTTTCCCTAACCCTTCAATGAAGTTTTGATAAATATCAAAGTAGCATAAATTTTAATCCTATTTTGAGAAATTGGGGGAGAGACTTATTCCAGATTTAGGATAAATAGATACAAGGATGCTACACATCTATTAGAATAACCCAAATCCTGAACACGGACAACACCAAATGTAGGCAGGGATGTGAAGCCACAGGAACTCCCTTCACAGGGCAACTTCTCCGGTGCTCTGGGGTGATTCCGGCACTTTTTGAAGTTCAGGGGAAGATGAGAGTTCAATTGCTTGGCAAGGAGCCACTTCAGAGGTAGTTAACGCAGCCTGCAGCGGAGACCTGCCTCTCACCGGCAACAGAGGGAAGAATGGCTGGGAAATGGCTGGTTGATATTTAACAATGTTTATTCTCATCGCATTTGAGGAATGCTGAGGGCTAGAGGTGACACTGAGGAATCTGCCCTGAGAGATAATCAAACCAGCAAAACTCAGTTCCACAGCTACCTTTCCTAGGGGTGTTTGCGCATAGGAAAACGGGAACTGTAGTACCTGTAAAAGTTCGCCTCAAACCAGAGGCACTGGGTTTTGATTTAAACTCAGTAAGCCTCTTACTTAGCAAATGATTTCTCGTTCTCCCAAGCACAGGCACCTTCTGGTTTGTCTCCAGAGCCGCATAGACAAGCGGCTGGCCGGCTCGCTCACGGAGCTGATTTAAGTGCTTTAGTAGTCTAAGTTATAAAAACCACAATTTTTATTCTTTGACTAAGAAAAGCACAAAGACTCCACATTACTGTAAATTTCCCTCTGAAGACCCCAGCAGGGGTGTTGCCAACATGATTTGTCTTTCCCCGGTGCCAGGCAGGCCACGGCACGCTCGGAGCCATGAATCACCATGTGCGTGTCACATACATAGAGGGGAAGCCGGTGCCGTGTGCTTTCTGCCATGGAAGCAATATAGCGGCTTTGGGTTGGGGGTCCCAGGGATGGGGCAGCTGAGCTGCTTACAGGCCTGAGAAATAAACACCCTCGACATTCTTGTGGCCACCATAACAAAGTCCCACAACTGGGTGGCTTCCTACGACAGAGACATATGGCCTCAGTTCTGGAGGCCAGAGGCTGAAATTGCAGTTGGTCCCCTCTGGAGGCTCAGAGTGAAAATTGGCCCCAAGCCTCTCCCCGCCCCCCTGCTGGTGGCTGCCGCAATCCGTGGCATCCCTTGACCTGAGGCTGCGCCGGGCCAGTGTCTGCCTCCGCATCCACAGGCTGTCTTCCCTGTGCCTGAGCCTGACGTCTTCTTCCTCTTGCAAAGACAGCAGCCACTGGCTCCAGGGCCCATCTGAAACCCAGGTGATCTCATCTCCAGACCCTCAATTACCCCTTCCAAGGCCCTGTTTCCAATCAAGGTCACATTGACAGTTTCCATGGTTGGGACTTAGACTTATTTGGGGGACAATATTTAACCTACTACAGCAGACACGGGATACATTAACCCCAAAGCCAGTTTGCCCAAGCCCACCTCCTGTCCTCACAAGGCAAGGGGACTTTGCTCTTGAAGAGAAGTAAGAAGCGTGAGTGGCACCGAAAGACTAAGGTTGAGACCCAGGCCAAATCCCCGGCTCTGCGGCTCCCCAGCTGCGGGACCTCTGGCTGCTCACGGACCCTTATCTTGGTTTGCACAGTTGGGCTAATAATAGAAATTAGCCAACAATTTGTCCAGAGATTGAAGAACGCAAGGTGGTGTCTACCAGGGAACACGCTCAGTAAGGTGCTCGCTGCTCTCCCCACCTCCTGGTTGGGGACGGCCACGAGGGCAGGTCTGTGCGGATGAGGATGCGGTAATTTCTCAAACAGTTCTGTTTATGAGCGGGTGAGGTCTTTGATTTTGTTTCTGATCCGAGTTAGTCATTTATTCATGAGCATTTGAAAATTAGACACAGGCTAATTGAAAGCTCATCACAAGAATGGACTCCACACTTCCCATTAATTACCCGAAGGCTGCAAGGCATTTTTACAGACCGAGGAGAGTGGAGCTGGATGATGCCGGCCGCGGGCGGCAGTTCAACCGCCTGGGGTCTGGGTCTTCCCGCTCAGACGTTTGCTCTCCCTCTGCAAGAGCTTCCCCTGAAGAGCTGCCCGCCTTCCTCCTTCCCCTTCTTAGTGCCCCCAGGGGGTGTTCAGAATATTTCAAAGTGGACATTCAGCATGGCATTGGGTTGCCAGATAAGACACAGAAAGCCCAGAGATAATCGAATCTTAGGTAAACAACAAATACTTAAGCATCAGTATAGCCCAAATAGTACATGGATATAATTATGCTTTAAAAATTCGTTGTTTATCCAAAATTCAAATTTAACTGAAGTCCTATATTTTTATTTTCTAAATTTTGCAACCCTAGCAGGGAGGTCAGCTAGATACCACCAGTGTGTTCCTGCTGAGGATTGGTCAGGCCGAACCCCGAAAGAATGTGCCAGACTGTTTTTCCAAAGACGGCTGCCTCGGTCTCTCTCACCCCGCATGCGCTTCTCAATCCGTGCTGCCCCCCATTAAGAGATGGACTCTAACATTCCTTCCCGTGAGTCGGGGGTTGGGGGTTGCAACGTGCTCATAACCAACAGCATGCAGCAGACGTGCCGTGGTGTGACCCGAGGTAGCGCAGAGTCCACCCTGCAGCGGGGACACTGGCCTGTGGAACGCTCGGCCGCCATACGGAAGCTCAGCCGCCCTGAGGCGGCCATGTTGTGAGGAAGCCAGGGCCAGGTGGGGAGGCCCGCGGTAGCCATGCCAGCTGGAGCCAGACGTTCCCATCATGGCCCCAGGCGATGGCAGCACCCACGGCGGCTTTGAGAGTGAAGACGCCTTCGGAGGGCTCCAGCCCCCAGCCATCCACCCTCCCCCCGTGTGTGAATCTGTCCAGCTGAGGTCCCAGACATCACGGAGGAGAGACACACTGCCCCTGCCATGTTCCGACTGAATTCCTGACCCACAGGTTCTTTGAGGGTAACCGAGCAGCTGTTTCGTAACACCAATTTGAGGGAGGTGTGTTATGCAGCAGAACCAAGTGGGTCAATTGTGCCTCCAGCCACGCCCTGCCTGGTACCGATTCCGGTTGCTTTTCTTGTGAGTGAAAAGCCTTTGCTCCGAACTGGCCTATAGTAGACAGGACGGTGGCCCCCGAAGGTGCCCAGAGCCTGACGCCCAGATCTCGTGAATGTGTCCCCACACGTGGAACATGAGGATTAGGGTTCCAGGTGGGTTTGTTTGTTAAACTGACTTTGAGATGAGGAGATTATCCTGGATTATCTCGGTCGGCCACGGGTGACCACAGGGTCCTTATACGTGGAAGATGGGAGCAGAAGGGAAGGCACCGGAGAGATGGCAGCGTGAGGACCCTGCCAGGGCCGCTGGCCTTGAGGATGGGGGACAGGGCTGGCAGCCAAGGAGTGTGGGCAGTGCCTAGGAGCTGGAACAGCTGGAACAGCTGGAAGCAGGTTCTCCTGCAGGGCCTCCAAGAAGGTCACGGCCCTGGCAACACCTCGATTTTAGCCTGGGGATATTCATGTCAGACTTCTGATCTCTAGAACTGTAGGATGCTAAATTTGTGTTTTTATAGCCACTGAGCTAAGAGCAGCCCAATGCCTGAGTTGCCCCCACACGAACCCTCTCTCTCCCCTTTCCCTGGGGTCTGGCATCTACTTCCTCACCTCTGGCTGGCATTTAGGACCCGTCTGCCCCCCGGACACCAATGCCTGCCCTGGGTTCCCCACTCTAGGTCCTGCCTCCCCCCAGGGTTTCCAGCTCTGACTGCGCCAGACACTGACCACTCACCCTCCCACTGCGCCAGGTCCTCGGACCTGTCACCAAGCTACCAGAGTTACTCGCCTGGCAGGGCCTCCTCCCTGTTGTCAACTCTGGGCACGTCACCATGCCCATGACCCTTACGCACCAACTGTTCATATTTTCTGTGTTTTTTATCCAGATTCCATCAGCTCCTGCTCTGACCATTTCCACCAGCTGCTGATCTCACAGGCATTTATTCGGATAAATGAGAGGCAAAACAGTCTCAGGGGAGAGAAACAGGTTGAATCCTGAGGATTCCTTGAATGGGACTGTAGGAGGAAGTTATTCTAATGCAAACAAGAATCCCTAACAGAAAAATAAAGGACAGCACCTAAGAACACACCATAACAGCTTAGTTTGCCAGGGGAGAACAATGACCTAAACTGTATTAAGCAAATCCGCCAGTAAGACAGTTGTGAAATGCATTTATCCCCAAATCTGTAGGTTGAACACATTTGGGTTTTATCCTTCTGATTCCAGGTTTAAATGGGGAGAAAGAGCTATTTTCAGACAAGTGGTCCATTTACTGTGAACTTACTCTTCATTCCGTCTATAAAAATGTAAAGTAATGAAATAGTTTACAAATTGAGCTGCTATATTCTGCAATAATTTCCCGAGGTGTATTGGATGAGACCTCACAGACGACTTGTTTCCCAATCTGCTTTCATTCCCTCATGTCTCTTGAAAATAGACATTAAAGGTCAGTTTAAAAAAAAAATAGTTGTAAATATATCACCAAGACCGAATATTACCAAAGATTCCTGTAAGGACTTGTCTTATATTATTCAACATTTTAAGCACAGTTGCTGAGGTTAATTAGATTTCCGACCCTGAAAAATTTTAAGTGCCTCTGATGACTTACTTCCAACTGATAATTTCGTGTTAGAAACAGAAAAAGAATAACAAATAGTGAACAAATACATTCTTCATACTCCTTCTTATGAGTGCAGAGAATATATTTCTGAAATTTAATTAAATACCAAGATGTCCACAAGATCTATAATAAACCACTTTGCAAGACCTCTAAATGTCAAGGAAAAACACATTTTACCTGAAACTTCCCCCCACCCCCAGTGTGTCTGTGAAGATTCAGGACTTTTTAAAACCTGCAGAACCCACGAGTACATATTTTATCTTGAAAGTACTTTTTCAAAGACTTGGGAGTAGCTGCTTGTTTGCAGTATGACAGAGTGGAATGCATTCTAATTTATCACACAGGGCTTCATACCATTAGTTCTAGAGATATGCCAGACGGTTTTAAAATAATGCAAGAGCTGTGGAGTTAAAGCCTAAAGTGGTGTAACTTAGTAAAAGATGATAAACAATCACTTCCGTCGTGTTTCCTCTTTCCTGACACAGCCGCGCTAGGTCCTTGGCAGAGAGTCAAGCCATGGGGAAAAGAAGGTCGTCCTTTGGGGGAAAAATGTAGGGAATAAAAGCAAACATTTGCCGGCCCGACAGCTTCACCACCTTAATTAATAACACCTCCTTGCCGTGGTGCCCTGTGTTCGGGCCGTCCCGCTGGTGACAGCAGGCAGATTTGAGATGTAACAGAAATACAGCATCGAGTATCCTTGAATCACATGGTGTGAACGTCCTTCCATTTTCAACGATCTTTTAATCCTTCTTACATGGAAGACGATGCCTCATTTTGCTGCTAACACGTCTTTAATGCCTCTTAGACACCTGCTAATATGTGTTTAGAACAAATTTTGCAGTATTTTCTTGTTTGCCTTTCACAGAACCTTCTATGCAAGGCAAGTGCTACCAACTTCCATTCCGTTGCGGTTTAAGGCTGTGGCCTGGGACCAGATGCAGGTGATTCTGTGACTGTCTGGCACATTGACATAGCCGCTAAAGCAGGAGTTGCCTAACTCTCTGTAAAGAGTCAGACAGTAAAGATTTAGCTTTTGCTGGCCATGTGGTTCCTGCCACAGCTACTCTACTCTGAGGTTGTAGCAAGAAAGCAGCCACAGACAATACGTAAATATTAATAAACGAGCATGGCTGTGTTCCTACAGAACTTTATGTATAAAGATAAGTGATGGGTGGCTTTGTTCTAGGGGTTGTAGTTTGCTGACCCCTGGTCTAAAGTATCCTTGCAAAATAAATTCATTTTCATTAAAAATGTGAATTTTTAGAAGAAAATATTGGGAAAATAGTAGCTCAGGAATACTCAGGAATCCAGTGGTGTGCCGGCTGGTAAATGCAGATTTCCCAGGTGTAAGTGCTCCTACCACGGCCAATCGCAAGCTACCAGCATGATGTCACTGAAGGTGGACTGGGGAAGAGATGTCACCAACAGCTCTCTCAAGCCCTGCAAAAAGTCATGAAGGTGGATGTCCTGTGTTGAATACTTCCCCCAAGATGTCATGTCCACCCAGAAACTCAGAATGTGACCCTATCTGGAGAGAGGGTCTTTGCAGATGTAATTTGGTTAAGATGAGGTCATACTGGATGAAGGTGGTCCCCGGTCGAATGGCTGGTGTCCTTATAAGAAGAGAAAAATTTGCACATACAGACACCCAGTGGGAAGATGTTATAAAGACAAGACGGGTGGGAAGGTCATGCGAAGACAGAGGCAGAGAGGAGTGACGTATCTACAAGCCAGGAACACCTGGGATTGCCGGCAGCCAATAGAAGCCGGCGGGGAGGGGGGCAGCCAGGAGGGATATTTCCCTGGAGCCCTCAGGGAGAGCGTGGCCCTGCTGGCACCTCGGTTTCAGACATCAGACCTCCAGGAAAGTGAGAGAATGAATGTCTCTTGTTTTAAGCCACGCACTTCGTGGCAATCGGTTATGGCAGCCCAGGGAACAAGGACAGTGTGCAGCTACGGCGACCTTGGGGAAACAGCAGTGGATCCCATAGCCGGTAAGTGTCAGAACGGGAATTTGAGCTCACATGTGCCCTGTACCAGAGCCCAGCCCTTAACTGTTTGACGATGTGGCTTCTCAGAACAATGTGAAGGGAGACGCTACTAATCCAGCCAGCCTGGCCTTGTGCACTGAAGGTCAAGGCAATTCCACGGTGGGCATGGACCCTCCCTCGGGCATCCAGGACGTCCAGACGGCCTTGCGTTGCCCGGTCAAGTCCACGAGGAACGGATGGGCCCCCATCCAAGTTCAGGGTACCTCAGGACTTCCCACTTCAAGTTCCCATCCCGAACTTCCCAGAAAACAACAGACCCTCGTGTTTCAGCCCGCAGGAGTCAGTGCCGGGCAAAGTGGACCTCAGAGATGAGCAGAGCCGCCACTCAAACCCTCCCTGCTGGCTGAGCTACCCCCAGGCCTTTGGTTTCCTCGTGACCTCACATTCCTTGGAGTTTATTTTATCTTAAAAGTTCTCTACCAAACTTTAAAAAAAGAAAACAAAAAACGAAGATGACTCTTCTTTTTCTTTCTTTCTTCCTCCCTGTTTTGTTCCAGGCGGTTGTTACTCAGTTTGGAAGGCAAGAGGAAGGTTAATTAGCTTTTGTGACCCAAGAACTCTCAGGGAAGATGTCAACTGATTCACTAATTGCTCCTCAAACTTGCTGCGGCTGCAGGAAAAGGTCCAGGCAACCAGACGCTGGGCCAGTTGCGAGGCTGGCCGTGAATCTGCCCAGCATGGCGGGGTAGATTTTGCAGGGTGTTGTTCTCCCTGGGGAATCCAGGCAAATAATGCATCCCCACATGGGTCCTGACACCTGGTGGCTCCCAGCCCACCAAGGCGTTGTGGGTTTCAGGGTCAACCCAAGGCACTTGTTGGGATTGAGTGTCCCAAGCAGTCGTGGAGAGAAACCACCCCGCAAACCTTCACCTACTGCGTTCCACTTCCCAAGCCCACAAAAAGCGCGAGGCCCCACAGATGTTTCTCTACTTGGCAGGGGACACTGAGGCAGAGACTTGAGATACCTAAGTTATCAAATCTCCAGACTGTGGTCTGCCACTCAGCATCCTCACCTGGGCGCTCTTTGGAATTGCGGGATCTCTGGCCCTCCCCGACACTCTGACTCAGACTCTCCGGGCGGGGCCGGCAGCCGGCGTGTCCACGCGCTCTCCAGGTGAGCCTGGTGCACACGGAAGCGTGAGAAGCGCTGTTCGAACAACAGCCGAGCGGAGGATAACTCCATCCTCCGCCCCCCACGCTACCCGCTGGCTGAGATGAAGATGAGTCCAGTGGAAGCAGAGTCCCCGCTAGATGCTATTTTACAGGTTGATGTCATCGCTGATTTGCCGCAGCAGCTCCCGAATCAGGGAACAGGTTCGTCGTTTCTCCCTGGCCAGGCCCGGCAGTCTATTTTCCTTGACTCGCCGATGCTTTAGGATATTTCGCTTGCCATGCTTACGAATTCTCTGTGACAGGCAAACATGTCACTTCCTCCTCATCTGCACGCAGCTTCCCCGGCCCACCAGGCCCGCTGAGCACGAGGTGACAAACGGCCCTGCCTCCACCGTCTCCCTCAGTGGAGCCTTCTCTTTGGCCCCGGGAAGACCCGCCAGGTGTGTGTGCCTTCACTGGGGCTGTAAGATTTACACTCTACCCGCAATTACGTGAACCCCCCCAAATGCAGGCTCAGGGACAGCTGCTCCACGGCCACATTGCCTAGGATGTCACGCAGCGACACTAGCAAGCCCAGTGACGGTCTGTATGGGTTAAAAGCGCAGCAGGTGTATATGCCACCCACCTGCGATGAGAAGAAATCACTTCTCAAGTCCTGCTCCAGCAAGAGCCAGAGGTGCCCATCACAGCCTGGACAGGGACTGGGAGGGCGTGGGCTTGACGGGCGTGGGCTTGACTCGGATGTGGTTGGGGCACAGCACAGGGCCGATGCAGCAGCTCCCAGGGCTACAGGGTGGGGAGAGGGGACGGGGTGTCTTTGGCTGATTCTGATCTCATTTTGTTGACTGCTGATGAAGTGGGATCGGAGGTGGACTCGCTGTGAGGCCCTGGACTTACAAGGGGGCCCCTCCCAAGACCAGGAGGGCCCTGGTCACGTGCCCGTGTGGTCACAGGCTTTGCCCAGCTCGCACAGGAGCAGATATTTCCACTGCAGTTGGTGTCAGACGACCAGCTCGTTCTGCTCTGACTTCACATCCGTCGGGTTCCCCTCGCTCTGGTGGTATTAGAGGGGCTATGGCACTTCCGGGACACATTTAGGGTTAGGTGGCGGATTTGTACAAAGTCACTTCTGCATAGAGCGCGATTATGCTAGGCGTCCTGGCATATGGACACTTCAAGAAACAATCCTGCCGCCCAGAGCACCGGCTCTCCCAGCGTGCTGTCCCCAGGGCCCCGGGCCAGGGCGCACGGTGGAGGAGGAGGAGCGAGGTGCGCAGCGTACAGAGCCGGAAGCCGGTCTGCGGGAAATTCTTACCGGCAGACACGCTGTTATAAGGAGAAGCTTCAGTCCTCATTATCGCCTAGTCAAAATAAGTGCTCTCCCCTGTAAGGAATAATTCATAACGCACATATACAAATGGAAATGAACCATTTGTTTCCTTTCGATGGCATGAAAAAGAATTCGTCAGAATTTTTGTGTCCATAGGACAAAAACTTATACAATGCTCGAGTGTGTCTGTCATTCTGCATGTTGCTTGCTACCAAATACCCATAATTAAAAAAAAAAAGTTCGTGCTAGCCATACGAGAGCAAACGAGGAACTCTCTCTCTAGTCTCTCTGTTGAACACAATACCAGAAACCTTTGTCACACAAAGAGGCAAAAAGTCTGCAGCAGAAAAATGTAGGAAAGACATATTATACAATCAGGTAACTAATGACTAAAAATATTCAATAATTTATAGATTTTGTGATGTTTTGAAGTTTGCCAGCTTTTAAGAATTTAAATTACCTCCTTTCCTAACTCGTTTTGTCTGTGTAATTCTGTATTTTTACCTTAGAGCCGCACACCACCTGAAAGGAACTGAAAGGATTCATTCGTCTGCACGTTTGTGCATCGGATACGGGGCCCTCAGGCAGTCCTGGCAGCAGGACTGGCCAGTCCTGGCCCTTGAGGAGCGAGAGTCCAGTGGAGGTCACAGACGGTTGGCGTGTGAACAGATAAATACACAGGACAGTACG
>RJWJ010020389.1:0-29156 GCA_004363605.1 Indri indri | reverse complement strand
ACAAATGTACCAGTTTGATGTGGGATTCTGATAGTGGGGGAGACTAGGCGTACATGGGGGAAGGAGGTATATGAGAAATCTCTGTCCTTCCCACTCAATTTTGCTGGAACACAAACTGCTATAAAAAAAAGTCTGTTTCTTTTAAAGTACCTGATTTTAGAATATACAAGATTTTATTTGCTAAAAACATAGAAGCATACTTAAGTTATAAAAATCAAAATAGAGCTGTGACACAAGGTACTTAGTTTGGAGTTTTTTAGGGTAGTTTTTAAAATAACACTATATTTAGAATCCCAAACATATTTGATTTTTAATTTATTCATTGCAATGTTCAGTGCTATAACAAACAAATCCTTAAATGGATTTTGGAGACCATAGTTTCATTCGAATGGATATAATTGGTTCAATGTGTTCTTGGATTTGTTCAATTCCAAAATTCCACAATAGTGACCTTAAAGAAGTTAAACTTCAGATATTGTCAACATCATTATTTATTTAAATCAATTCCTGAAAAGCACAGATCTTAAAGTTAAACCAACCAGATCACTTACGAGTTTTTTAATTAAATGCCAAAAACTTGGAAAGTTGGGGAAACTTAGGCACACGTAATACCAGGAAGAAATCTATTTGAATGGTGTATTTGTTGGGACACTTTTAATTTCAAATGGCAAAAATCCCAACTCAAACTAGCCTAGGGAAAACAAAAAGGGGGCTATACAATTAGTAGGAAGAATAGAGATCATTCCAGATGCTGGATCAGGTCTCCCTCTTCCTCCTTCCTTGTGTACCCACCTTATTGCTTTCTTTCTTCCTCTCTCTCTCTCTTCCCCTTTCTTCTTTTACTCTCCCCATCTTTGTTTATCAGTGTGTTTTTACCGTGGTTTTTCCTATTGAGGATTTGATCCTTACAAATAGTGGGAGAGAAGCATGGACTACAATTGATTCCAAACTCACAAACCCTGGGTTAGACAGAGCAGAGGAAGAAGAGAACGTTTATTTCCCAGAGCCTCTATGCAAAATCCCAATGAAGCTCCGTCATTGATCCAGCTCACATCATGTGCTCATCTCTAGGCCAAAATCAGTCTACAATCCATCATCACCTCTTTTAGCATAAAAAGGAGAATTTTCCCAAATGAAGAGAGCAGAGATGGAGGGAAAAAAAATGGGAGAAAGGAAAATTGGGTGGGGGGCACACAGTTTGACTAATATATTTAAATGGTTAATTTGAGTAATATATTTAATAGAAAAAAATGCTGCTTTTAAAACAAAAACCCCAGGATTAAAATTATATTTGTATTAGGAAATCTAGAAAAAAGCTTTCTTTTTTAGGATAATCTGGAATCTGCTGATGGAGAGGTAGAGTAGATTAGCTAATCGGATAACACTGAGTACATCGGGAAATATTCTCTTGAAAACGAAATGTTACTGAAATTCTTCTTTATTACTAGCCACACTCCTCTGCCAGGATAAGGTTCATTCTGTACTGACTTGTTCATATATATATATATATATATATATATATATATATATATATATATTAAAAAAGGACTGATTATAGCCTCATTTTGAGTCTCTAGAGCTTTGACTGTCTGATTTTTACAAGTTATCATGTGTTGGATTTCAGAGTATTAACAGTAAATTATATTTAAAATGTTCTTCATTTAAATAAAACAAAATGCTTTCTAAAAAACCTAAAGTGAAATATTAAGTAGTTAGTATGCACTCCATGGATAATTTGAATTTTTAAATATTTTTTCCCACAATTGGATGCCTTGGAGGTGTGTGAGTTTGCTCAGATTAATCAACATTCTTTGTCCTGTGATGACAATTCAAAATTCAACACTGTGGTAAATCTTTAAATTTTAACAAAACCCTCAACTGTTTTAGAGTACCCATTTTCAAATCGTTTTTCCTGGAGTCTTTGCTTTCATAGAAATCTTGACTGCAATGGGCTCCTTCTGATTGTGTCCCACTCAACATGACAAGAGAAATTGTAAGGTAAATTGGCCCTAAATTCGGTTATTTCCCAAAGATTTGAAAAGCAGTGCTCTTCCTCATTGTCTCTCAAATCCTAGTTCACAAGCCAGAAAAGCAAACCCATTGCCCTTGTTCTCAGTTCCAGGTTTCCTCTCCTACTCAGGAAAAGGGTAAACTCAGGGGGCTCTGTGGCATCTCGGGCTCGGCTGGGACTTTGCCACCTCCAGTCCAACTCACAGATACCCACCAATCCCTTTATCTTGATCTTGACATTCCCTCAATGCATTAACTATTGACTTATTTACACTGTAATTTGGTTTGGTAAATAGTTTTGTTGTGTAGGGAGACAGGAGACTTTAGAAAGCTAATGCTCCCATTCATTGTGCAGAGTCCTTTACAGAGTTTTTACTTACAATGGAATAAGAAGTAATACCAACTGCAAACAACTAGGCCACACATACAGAAAGACTGACTTGACACATCTTGGCCATTCATAACTGAATTGAATTCAACGACTCTTGAATACGCGATTATAAATAAAATCTGAAGCAAGATTTTTGCAGAAGGATTTTTTTTTGCTGTAATCCCTTGACCTTGACCTTATGTCCCTAGGCCTCCAGAGATTTAATTCATTTCTGGACACCTGATTGCCCATGCTAAACACATTCCATGCTCATCTATCCCTGCTGAACATCTTTGATTACCTGGATGCAACTCCTGGATTCTAGCCTGGGTCTGCATTTCTACATTTTGACTTGTTCTCCCTTTAACCCGATTTCAACCTAAAGATTTTCCTTGTACCTGTGTTTATCTGCTTTCATTCAGCATATCTGGGCTTCTGGCTTTTATTCCCAGATATATCCCTTCTCTGGTGTCCTCTTACTGAAAATATAACATAATATTAAAATATGTTGAGTATACAACTAATGACAATAGGAAAAATATAGGGAAGGAAGGCATCCTTCGACTAAACATTGTAGAGAATTATATTTAATTCTCATTATAAACATAACTATATTTAATTCTTCGTTATAAACATAACTAGACGATCAAGAGTTGGTTCTATAAAGGAGTTGATTAATTCTACTTAATTATTCAGTTTATTGATTAAGACATTTTCATTTCTTTGTTTTTTTCTAATATTTACACTTTTACCATTTCACTAAATGAAACATTAACATTTCTTAAATGAATGTCTGACACGAGATTGAGAATTTGTGAATTTTGGTGATTTGTGCACCATTGTCAGTCAAGAGCCAATGTCCCTTGAAGAAATATTTAAAATGGAGATAATTCCAAAGCATTTAAATATTTTGTCATTCTAAAACTAAGATTTCCATGGGTATAGCGAGGAAAAAAATCATTGTCAATTTTTTTTTCAAGTGTACTGGGGGTTCAATTAATTGATGCCAGTAAGCTAAAATATTTCTTTAAACTGAAGCATCTTTCTTTTAGATAATTTGCACATTACATTGTCCAGTCACTCAACATTATCCATTACATGTGTTATTGTTTCTGGGTGTTATTATATCAAATACCTGCTTCAGTGACTATTTAAAATTCAGCGGAAAAATAATCCAAAAAAAAAAAAAATTCATCCTTTGTCATTATAGCATTTCACTGCACTGATAGAAATATACAGCATTGCAATAAAAAATGAGGATATCATTTATACTTATGTTTAATCTTATATCTTAAATCTATTCTCATATCTTGAATCAGTTCTTTCTTATAGATAAAGCTATTTGAGTATGGCTGCTTTGTGAGGCAGGATTTTTTTTTCCAGGCTTCCTTTTTCAGTTACTTTCCAAAGGCGCAAAAATAATCCTGTCACAACAGAGAAGAAGAGCTTATAAAGATGCTTTAAAAACCTTATCGCCAGGAAACAGTGCACGGTGTATTGTATAATATAGTGTCTTAAAATACTCCTGCTTACCTCCTCATTGATGCTGCTACAATATTTACATAACACTGCTAACTAATTCTTCATTATGTAGGTTATTTATCCTTTTTGTTGAAGACTGTCTTCCAAGCACATTTAATATTATTGAATTGAGGCATTGTTTTTATTTCTATCTCCTGCTTAGCTGCAGTGAATCTCTTCTCAGTTCTGGGGCTGCACTGGTGGGTCAGGATTCATGTTTACTGCTCCCTGGGGCAAGAAGTGAAGAGTAGGAGGAGATCTGTGGCGGGACAGAGTCTTGGCTAGCCATCAAGAAAAGTTGTTGATGTCTTCAGGAGGGGTTATTTCAGAACTAGAAAAAAATTTAAAAAGGAAAAAATAAAGGAGCTGTTTTAGTTTAGAGGAATAGTTGTCCTGGGAGCAAAAAGTGAAAGTGGAAACTAATATTTTAGAAAATACTTCAGTAGAAAGACATTTTTAGTGCATGATATCTCAGAGGCTAGGGAAAATTATTTGAAGCATTAAATATTTTCAAGACTTTCTGTGTTGAATACATTTTTCAACCCTAGGCTAGATGTTTTTGTTAACATTTCTTGTTGAAGAGTTGATTCAAATCAGAAAAAAAATCATATTTTCATGTGATTGAGGAGCACTCCAAGGCAAACGAGCATGTAGCACACTTTTATGTAGTTCAACCTGAAGGTCAATCCAGATGCACAGGGTCTTCAGGTTCCCTCTTTAACACTTCAACACTCTGGTAAGCCTGTTTTCCCATTAATCTTCTTGCATGTGTCTATAGCACAGAGCCTCAGGCCGAGATCACCTAGTTTCCAACATAGTTGTCTGCCCCATCCACAAATAAGGCACCTCATCAAATAGCAACCACATACTCACACCCTAGTCTCCTGGAACTTAAACACACTGCTCAAATACATTCCTCTTCCAGCAGCTAGGGAAATGAAACCTAGAGGTCACTTCCAAGCTAAATTTTTCCATGTGATTTCTACTAATTTCCCCAAGAAACCCCAAAGGTAGACATTCATAGTTATAGAGTTGCTGAACTGCCTTAGATTTGCTAGAAAGAAAAAAAAAAATCCCGGTTACCAGTTTTTTGTCTCTTTTGTTTTTGTTTTTTGTTTTCTCTCAGCTGAAACAAAAAGCATGTAAAATTTTAGAGGTTCTATAAACCTGTAGATTTTTCTTTATGTACTAAACCTGGCTGTGTATATATAGTAAAGTAGCCATACACCTTTTTTCTCACCCAGTAAAACAAAACCAGGATCATTCTGCCAAATAAATGTAATTCTTCCAAAACTAAACTCATACTGTCATTTAATGAGTAAATTAGACCTCTTAATGTATCTAAATAGCTAAATATTAGAGTTATATGACAAGTAAAGCTTTGAGTATATCTTGTTAAAGTATAAAACCTCTCCTGTTTCTTATAGAAATAATAAAGAAATATTTATTGACTAACTAGTAAAAGACTGACACCAAACTGTGGGCTTTCCGAAGCTGACTCTCCATGACACTACATGACACTATGAGTTAGACTTTATCATCCCCTTATACTGAGGAGAAAAACAGCCTAACAGAAAGCAGGTGACTTCCCAAGGTCACTCAACTCATAAATGAGCTTGGATTCAGTTCTAACTCCAGCCCTGGTGTTATTTCCACTACTTGATTCTGCAACTCTTCATTTGAAAATTTAATCATAAAGAATACTACATCATTAATCTACAAACATGTTTTCTTTCTACCCTGTAAACTGCGGAGTACAAAATGCTGTCCTCTGTTAAATTGAATAACCTTGGTCAGGGATAGGGTAATGTTTAATCTATTGAAAAAGATCTGATTTAAAACCTAAATCAAAATATAGGCCTAAGAATATGAAAATCAGAAGTTTATTTCCAAGCTCATGGTAAATTCTGCTTTCAGCAAGAATGTTTTTAGATGATTTATAATGGGTATTTTTCAAATTACTTATTACAATAAAAATACTTGATTATACTTGGTAACTGTACATAAGTGTATTTTAAACCACTTTGAGAGGATGAACATGATTTAAAACTCTTTATACTAATTTCTGCCTGATGTAGAGGACTTATAACAGATGCATTAAGGACATTTATGAACTTCACAAAGATAAAACTTAGAGCACATTCTTTAATGCTGAATTTTAACTCTCATACAATACTAGTTTGAAAGTATATTAATAAGATTTTTAAAAAATCTAAGTAGGTTTAATATGTTTGGTATTTTATATTTTGTCTATTCATAATGCAGAAGAGTATTTTGTCTCTCATGAAATTTTGGTTAACTATAAATCAGAAGTCATTTTTCTGATCCTGCAAATAGCAGTACATATTATACTATTAAGTGTGTTTAGTAAATATTAAATAATAATGTTGACTTAGTTCCACAGTTCACATGTAATACATTAGTTGATCTTCTGAACCAAAGAATGGTATTTATTCCATAAGTGCTGTTGGACAATGGCATATAACAGAATGACTACTATTCTGTTAAAAATAATATTAATGACAGCTAATATTTCAGAGATGCAGCCATTTTATGTAAAGTGTATTCATCTCTGAAGCTTTATATTTTTATGTGATTTAAATTGTAATATAAAGAAATTTTATTCTTTCTCTCTGGGTCCAGTTGACGTTTGTTGTCATTTTTCTTTGTTAAGCAACTTCCCATTGTTTACCAAAAAAGACTAAGGTAGGATGAAGAACAGGGGGATGGCAAATTACCTATAGATTTTTTTTAAACATATGGTTAATCATTTTCTATATCTATCAATTGCTTTAATCTGTAGGTAGATGATTTCATCATTTCCCCTTTCATTTTTCTCATTCTTGTAATTTACTTCTTGGCTACCTGAGCTGAACCAAGTTTCAGTCCTTCTTAACATGTGGGTTTTCACATATTTTTAGGTTAAAAATCTACTTCAGCATTTTTCTATGCTAGTAATTTGGTTCAGATAGAGCCTATACTCCCTCTATAATCCCAAAAAATAGCTTTTGTGTGTATGAAGTGCCTCACACATCTTAATATTCTTACCAATGAGCTCATTTGATCCTCCAAGTCCAGAAAAACATTCGGAAAGTTTATCTGACTTATACAAGTGCCATTTACTTAACCACAGTCCTTACTATAGGACTCTGTATCTGCCAGTCAGTGGGGAAGAGCAACCCTGCTAGAAACACATATAGTGATATATAAACAAAAATAAATAAATAGACTAAATGCTTGGGAACTGTGGGAAAACAAAAGGAACAAATATGCAAACAGTTTAGAATTAAGAAACATCCCTAAGGCTGACCGCTGACTTCCAGGAAACAAATTCCTGAGTAGTCTGAAGTCTGCCCTACTCTCATGGACAGATTAGTCTCTAAATTTTCTGAGCCTTGACTTCTTACTTGTATAATGCAATTAATAGTTAATGCACCTAAATTCTCTGCAGTGTGCCTCGATTTTTCTTAGTCTCCCGGACACTCCTGAGCAATATGGAATTCTATGTAGTTTGTCGATTTCATTACTCTCATGTAAATAAGGTCTCCATACCATTTGGAACTTCCTAATTCTATATTACATTGGATAATGAACCAAATCCAGTTCTACTTTATGACTATAATCAAACTATTCATTATTGGAAAAAATTACATAAAATATGTAAAAAACACAAAACTTTGTTTTAATTTTGAAAACAAAAGCAAAAGGAATCTGAGGTTATTTCCATAGAGAATATGATTTTTTTCTTCATTTTAAAGTAGGAATTAAGAAAACTGAGGATGAAGAGAGACATCCAGTAATAAGTTTTTTATATTGAAATTACAGATTTTGATGACAAAATCCCTTTACCCCCATTTTCCATAAGAACCCAGAAGCACAGAATTGAACTGATCATAATTCACATTTCACAGCCACTATCATCACTGGGCCATGAAAGGGACAAAAGGTAGTTGAGTTCATCTATAAAAGAGAAAATGCACAAGAAAGAGAAGAAAAGAGAGTAACTAAGAACAAATATTTAAGAGTGGCTAAGTATAAAAATGACTTTGAAAAGGCCAATAACCAGAAGGCAATGAGGCTTACCAAAAGTGCTAAAGACAAGGAAAATAGGGTTTTGAATTTATGTTCACAGAAAATAAACATGTTGCTTCAGAATAACATTTTCATAACACATGGCAAAGAAAAAGCCTTACTACTCAACTATTATTTTATTTTCATCTTCTCTGTCAAGGATAGCAAAAATAATGTTAGTAAGAGGAAATTGAAGTCTGAGAAACATGAGATTGTAAGAAAGCAATTCTTTCCCTAAGTGACTTTTTTTGTTGTTGTTGTTCCAGATGAATTATAATCTGGTTACAAAAGGAAGTTTCAAATAAAATTTCTTACCACTGAACTATTTCTTGAGGAGTTGTGAATAATCAGAAAAATAACCAAAATACTGGGGAAGAGAAAAAATGTTGTTATAATTTCTTTCCAAATTAAAAGTCAAAGCATTCTGTAATATTCTGGAAAGTTTGAAATTATCTCTATAAAAAGTTTTGGAAATTATTACTAAAATATAGTTTATGAACAATTGAAAATAAATGATCAGAAGGAATTAACATGGGTTCACTAAACACAAGTTATGCATGTCTTTTGTTATTTCTTTTTCAACAGACTTTGCCCATTTTTGTACCAGGTAATTTCTAGACACATATATCAATTTAGGCAAATCACTGGATACACTCTTGGATGACATATTCACGGACAAGAAAAAAATGATTAAATTCTACTATAATTTGCGAGTGATTTGAATGTTTACAATAAAAATATGCCCTGTATAACACTCTGGAAGGATTATCTAGTGGAACAGGATTTTGTCCTGGTCTCTGTTATGATTAAATTTATCTAAGGGAATTATTGCCTAAGACTTGATTGGCTGGACAAAAACAGAGTGGTGGCTGGCACCCATGAGAGTGTAGCCCAAACACCAAGTATAGAACACCAGCTATTACACTGAAATCCATCTGCCTACTTGTGCTGAGGCCACACTTCTTAAGGGCTGCTCTGAATAAGTGACTGAGCCTGGCAGGGAGATGGAGGTAGGCCCATTCCTGGGTGATGTAGGACTCCTCTGACAAGTGACTGGCTCACGCGCTCCTTGAAGGCCTTGCTGAAACTTCCTTCTAATGCTGTCCAAGGAGAGTTAGATCTGCAATCAGATCTGAGTTAAAACCTACTTAGTTTGCCACCTAGGCAAACCATACGTGAGGATCGCTGGATTCCAGGTCTTACCAGCTGCAAAGAAAATCAGGGCTGTTGCTCCAGATTCTGGGTTTGAGAGTTTGATGCTCAATGGCAAATGAAGGTAATAATACAAGCGTAACTTCTGTAGAATTGAAAGGCATCAGTAGATCCAAATGGGAAAGACAAAACCACAGAAATGATGGAGATTTCAACATGTATGAAGTAATGTTAATGTAAAAGTAGTTTATGTTTCTCCAGAGGACAACGGTTTGTAGGTAAAAGAGAAAAGATACAACATAGTTAAGCACTGCTTTCATGAAAACACAGGCATGTGCACACACACACACACACACACACACATGCACACCCCATTGCATTAAGGAAACAAGCCACCCTTTCTTTGTTTAGGAATCTTCTCAAGCTTCCCTTCCATTCCTCTCCTGCTCCGGGTTTAGTGGAGGATGGCTCCCTCTATCACAGGTTGCCCTTCCTGATGTGGACCACTTTGGCTCACCACCTGGGCTAGCGAGGTCTTTATCTTCTTATTTTGTAAATCAACTTGGTGGAATTTCATTTCCCACTACTTACATCTTTAGGGAGAGTACTCAAAGGTGTTTTATTTTCTCATTCACAGTTATCCCTAGTAAGCCTGACTCTCCAGGTCTCCAGATACATACGGGTAGCCCTGAATGTAATTTAGGCTCTCAGGCTAGAAGCCAGAAAACATAATGAAAGAGATATTCAAAGAAGAACTGCTCAGCAGGTCTTTGAAGATGTTGGACTGGAACTCAGGAAAAACTATGTTTGTGGATGTAGATTTAAGAATCATCTACATTAAAATAATAACTGAAGAATCAGAAGAGATGCATTTAATGAGGTAGGAAGTGTAGAAAGAACTAACAAAGGACCAAGACTGAATCTTAGAAAATGCCTACGTGGCCTGGGTTTGGGGACCTATCTGGACCTTTATACAGCTCAGCTGTTAGATCTTTCCACAGGTCTCTCCTAGCTCCCCATGGTCCCCATTTTCTTCTCACTTTGCAGCAGCTCTCACAGACTCAGCCTTCTCCACTTGGTAGTTTCCACCAGTGCTCCAGCTCCTGGGGGTCTGGTCTCATTTTCTTTGCTTCTTTTGAAAGTAAGTATATAGGCTCTTTATCTTTTCTTCTCAGGTAAACTACAAACATACACAGAAATATACACAACTGAACACATGCAGGAATGCACACAATGAGGAACATCAAAAAATAAAACAAGAAACTCTAATCATTAATGCAGTTTTAAAATCTCTAATTCAACAGATAGGGTAAATGGATGCCTGATTTTCTTTGTTTAGCCCTACACCTTCATTTGTCCTGGAAATAAGAGCCTGTTACACCTTCCTTCCTGCCTCCACCATTTTCCTCACCTCACTTTAGGAGACACCATTTGAGAAGTTCTCTTATCAGCCTGCATAGTATCATTCGGACTCTTCATCCATGACACACAGTAAGATACCCATTGAACACATAGCTGAATATGTATGAGTTTGAAATAATTTCTATTGTCCCTGACTGCAGCAAATGATATTATTTTCTATACTACTTCTCATTTTTATTTGTTTGCTTTGGTTACTACAATATATTGTATCTCATAAACAAGAGAAATTTATTTCTCGTAGTACTGTCAGAATCCCAGATTTTGGCACCAAATATGTCAGAGTGGGAGTCTGCCCTTAGTTCTTGGTGTGCTCTTGAGAGAAGAATGACCAGACACACCAAAGTGTCAAGTCGAGACTATTATGCCAGTCCTCTGACTCCTTTCTTGGAATAATCACCAGCAAGGTCGATACGATCCAATAACCTCAGGCAGGGAGCAATTTCACAACAGCAGCTCTTTATTGTAAAATAAAACAGGTCTGTCTCCACGAGTGGAGAGAGACAGACCAACTTACTCACTGATTGGCCTACTTACTTACTCCTGACTTCTCGGATTTTCTTTTATTAGTCCAATCTGGAGGAGGGCTCTTGGGCTCCTGGGCGGTATAGGATGTTAGCAAATGATCAACAGGTGTTCTCAAAATTCCATCTGCATATACAAGCTTCCTCCAAGAAAGCCCACCTGGGGGCTGGTTGGAGGTGAACGGTAAAGCAGATTCAAACTAATGCATATTAATTACCCTTAGGTTACTCTAGGTCACTTTCTAAATCTTATTATACCTGAATTGGGAAATTCCTAGATTGACGAAGCATTCCCTCCTTCCCCAGCTGTAGCATTTGCTTGGGATAGGATTAAGAATGGGGCAAGACCAAAATGAAGTGCCTGCCCTTCTCCTTCCTCCCAGGTATAGCAATTATTCAAAACAGCACCAAAGCAGGAAACCGTTGTGCCGAGAAGAGCTGGAGATCCTAATTATCCACCTAACAATACTAGAGGTTGGGAAGTCTAAGATTAAGGTGCCAGCAGATTCTGTGTCTGGTGAGGACCTGCTTTCTGGTCTATAGATAGATGGTAGCTTCTTGCTGTGTCCTCATATGGTGGAAGGAGCAAGGCAGCTCTCTGGCACCTCTTTTAGAAGAACACTAATCCCATTCACAAAGGTTCTGCCCTTATGACCTAATCACCTTCAAATGATGCCACCTGCCTATAGCAACACTTTGGTGATTGGGGCACACTACATATATAGGGGAACACTATGTGTGTATGTGTGTGTGTATGCATATATTTGTATGTGTATATATATGTATGTATATGAATTTGGGGGGAACACAAGCATACAGACCATAGTACCATCCCATCTAAAATGCAAACCTCTGCAATGCATACTTCTTATTCCTCTTTAATACTTGTTTTTCTTTAGCAGTTGTCATTATCTAATTCTATCTTTTTTATTGTCTGTCTCTCCACTGAAATATAAATGTTAGGAGAACAGGTGCAAAGGATGAAAGTATTTTTTGGAGAAAAACTTACAAGCAGAGGAATCGCAAAGCAAACATTGTTCCAAAGCTCTTATTACCCCAGAAGAAGTGGGGCTAGGCCAGGTAGGACTGGACTGAATGACCTAAAGCAGACATGCTGCAGAGAGCACACATGCCCTCGTAATGCTCTGCATATTCACAGGGACAAGGACAGAAAACAATTTTGTGTGTAACAACGGAAACTTCTGATCAAGAAAGCAGTCTTCTAGCTTTCTCTTAAAACCTGTGAGGAGTAATTGAAGATTTTAAGAAGGGAAAAATCATGATGACACTTGCCTTTCACAAAGCATGCTTTATTGTAGCATGAAGAAGTTGGTCAGAATAGCTAATACTAGCAGTTCCTCTTGTCACTCTCTACCTTCTGAGAAATTGGCTAAGGCCTTCTTTAGGTTAAGGAATCTGACTGGTCAAGACCTCAATAAATCTTAGGTAGTTCAGGAAGACACTTGTAAGGAACATGGGTTTGAGTGTTTCCCCATCCAGTCATTATGTGCAAGGCAGAGAGAGTCCAGATAACAATATGAGTTTTTCTGCTTTTTTCCAATTTTTAAAAGTATAGTAGTTAAATAAGGAAAAAGTTATTTTTATTTTGTAATTCTAAAGAACCTAATTAAAAATGTTTGCTAGCTGGTATAATCTGCTTTTTACAAGATTGCAATAAAACATGATTCCTTTCTACGAGGAATTTAAATATGAAGATATAGTAAAACATTTTCCTTTTCTTATGTAAATTGGGAATTTTATTAAAATCTTGGCTGTCTCAAACTTTCTTATTTCTAGAACAGCACTGCTCAGCAGAGATAGAATGTGAGACATAAATACATAAGTAATTTAGGATTTTCTTATACCACATTAAGAAAAATAAAAAGAAACAAGTAAATTAATTTAATAATATAGTGTATGTACCCTAATATATTTAAAATAGTAATATTTCATCAATCAATATAAATCATTACTAAATGAAATATTTTGCTTTTTTTCATAATAAATCTTCAAAATCCATTATGTATTTTGTACTTTATAGCACATCTCAATTCAGAGTAGCTACATTTCAAGCACTCAATACCCTCATGTGACTAGTAGTTACTACATTGGGCAGCACAGATCTAGATAGTTTTTGAGAGAAAACATTGATAAAACAAGGGCGGGCAAGGAATGTTTACTGAGTATTGTACCCACTTCCAGTCAAACTGCGCTAGTAATTTTACATTGATTTAAAATTTAATCCTCACAAAAACATTTGAGGTAGCTCTTAACATTCTCATATTTCAGATGAACAAATTGCCACTTGAAGATTTAAGAAACTTGTCAAAAATCATCCAGCTAATAAGTCTTTCCAGCCCTAAGCTATCCTTTTTGTATTCTTCTTTTCTTCCTCAAATCAGGTGTCTTTACTAAATTTTTCATTATTAATAAATGCTTAAACTATAATCAATATTACCAAGTGCCTAAATTATTAATTAGAAAATTATTAAGAAGGGAAAGAGGTAAATGTGCTCATTTTCTTTATTGTTTTGAAAGAGAGGTATATATTACCATTATATCACTAAAAATGTAATTTTAAATCCACTGATTTATAAATTTCACATAGATCATAAATGTGGAATCTCAAAAATGATATCTGAAGCTGGTGCTTGTCAGTTTCTGTCATTTATCAAATCAGTATTTTTACACACTGTGAATGTCTTGGTCTTGGTCGTGAAGGGCATGTGGATATGACAGTGTCAAGGTCTGATGTGACTAAAGAAAATGTTTGTTCTGATTTGTTGTGCATGAAAAATATTAATCCCCCAACATGTAGGCCTATGTTTACAAGCCATTGCAAATTCATGTTCTGCATATTTTGGTCACAGCTAATTCTGACATGGTGGAATCTGAAATTAGCCATGTAGTATTAGGAAGATTAAAAAGAAATTATTGCACTTATTTTGTTGTCTGAATTTGATATGTATTACTAATTATAGAACTGTTATATTTTGATAAACTACTACTGAGAACAAAGTTGTTTTTAAGAGTTCATGAAATGTTTTATGCCCTGATTGAAAGATAAGAAAATATTTTTTTTCAAAACTAGGAGAAAGTATAAAATTCTAGATACTATTATTGTAAAAAAAAATAGATTGTAAAAAAAAAAGCTATTTTTGAAGGAGAGATTAATTTGATTCTACAGTAAAATAGTGACACAATACAGGTGAAGATAACTTCATGGAAATAATCTATCAAATAAACAAAATGTTTAAAAGTTTTATCTACCTCTGTATGATTTCAGCAAAACTGAAATGCAGCATATCAAATTAGATAAGAAATTAAATGAAAACCAAAAAAGAAGACTGTTACTTTTGATAATTTAGTAAATCACAGATTAAAAATTAATATATTTTTACTGATAGGCTGCAAGTTCACTTTTTTAAAAAACAGAATCAATTTTGTTACTTTTTTAATTTTTATTTTTTTAATTTGATTAATTATTTTTAATGTATTAAGACAAAATAATCTATAAACAGCATGGTTCCTTGATAAGAATCCAGGAGATTCAATCCGAAGACTTGGACTTGAGGTGGTTTGTGGTTGTACACCAGTGTTTGTCATGAAAATAACAGGATTTGTCAAAACTAAATGTTTGTTTTATATAAAATCTGTGAATTTTCAAATCAAATCTTAAACCTAAATCAAGGAAATGATGAAAATGTTAACTTTAGAATAACTATACTTTGTAAATTTACATTTAAAATAGTTACTTAATAGAAAGTTATTAAATGAGAACAACGATAGTGTTTCTACAAATTTTTAAGTTGGCATTATACATATCATAGTAGCCTCAACCTCATTATTCAGTTAATTTCTACATTATATTTTGGTTTACATTTAGAAGAAAATCCAGATTCACATAGAAAATTAATTTCTAAATGTAATAGTTTTGAACGACATGCCTTGCAATCTCATGACACACTTAAACTGATCCACAAGCATGAAAGAGGATTCAGAGAAAATTATTATTTTAAAGTTCAATACTGTTAAGAGAATAAGGTATGAAGTCTGAACACCCTGGAATTAGAGTTCTGCCTTCCCCATTTGCTATTTGACCTTGACTTCTTTAAACAGTTTTCTTGAGATGCAAATTAGGAATACTACTCATCACTACCTCATAGGATACCAAAAGAGATGATATTTACAAATGTCACTTGCAAATGGATTAGCTTAAAGTGTGGCAAATAATTATAACTGGGTTCATTTTGAAAGAACATGGATAAATGAATTTAAATTTAAATTTTTATAATGAAATATTCACTCATATCATATTTTAAAATTTGGATAACATGCTGATTTTTATTAAATTTTTTCTCAAAATTTCAAAGCAAATTTCTTCTTTCTGTTTGCGCCAAGTGATTGGCAAAGTAATAAATGCTCTTATATACTCAAATATCACATAAAAACAAGCAAATAGAGAGCTCTAAAACATTTTTTCTCTTGTCCAGTTGAATTGTAAAGATCTTATGTATGTCAGCCTATAAACTAATTGTCAAATAACTTGTACGCACATTCTTCTCTTAGCTTTATTTTCAGACAATGTACTAATTGTATTTTCGTAGCTGTCTGCTAATCTAATTTAATTGTTACAATATAATAGAATGTCATTTAATAAGTGCATTTTCAGCATCAGATTCAAATTGTGTTTGCATAAATTTTCGATAACATTAAGCTGTTTCATTTATTCTGAAGGAATTTGAAAGCCTATTTTTATGCTCGCTTTGTTTTGTTTCATGATGTTGTAACTTGGCAGAGATTGTAAAACTCTTTTCAAAATTTCACTGCATAAACACATTGAGAATTTGAGTAATTTTTATTGCAATAAAAATGATCCCAACAAAAATAGCTTGTCTTTAACTTTCTTGTCATATTTTCTTTTCTTTAAATTTCTAGTGATTTTTTAGAACAATTTCTGGCACAATATTTTATTCTCCTATGTTTTTGTTCATGTGATGACATCAATTGAATAACCTTATTAATATAATACAACATATTATCTCATCTTAAACCAGATCAATCTTATCATAAGATTCTTTCCAAGTTTTTCATTTTTTACCAATAATTTTAATTTTAAGAGTAGTTTTAATACATTTGAAAAAAATAACATTTATAAATATTAATGTTATACAAGAATATAAAACCTGTAACACTATCATAAAACTATTTTAATACTATGTGTATTATTCAGTTTTTCAGAGAGACAGAACCAAAAGGATATATACACACACACACACATATATGCATGTATGTGTGCATATATATTAATATATATAAAGGTGCACACACACGTGTGTTTGTGTGTGTGTGTGTATAAAGAGATTTCTTATATAGAATGGGCTCAGACAATTGTAGAGGCTGACCAGTCTCAAGATTTATAGAATGAGTCAGCAAGTTGGAGATCCAGGAGAGCCAATGGTGTGGTTCAATCTGAAGCCCAGCACTCTTAGGACTTAAGACCAAGGAAGATCTAATGCTTCAGTTTAAGTCAGGCCTTCAATAAATTGAATGAGGTACATTCATATTAGGAAGGGCAATCTGCTTTACACAGTATGCCAATTTAAATATTAACCTCTTCCAAAAACGATACTCACAGAAATACCGAGAATAATGTTTGACTAAATATCTGGGTACCCTGTGGCCCAGTCAAATTGACAGATAAAATTAACCATCATGCCATGTAATATACAGAATTCGTTATACCATTATTTGCCAGTCTGCAGCAAAATATTGCCTTATGATTTCAGCCTGCACCATTAGATATGTCTGAACCTTGCCTAGCATTAAATTGACTGCAAAAACTTACACACATGCTATGATAGTATTTCCTTTTTGCAGCTTACAGCTCTTAGCATTCAAGGGTCTGAATATTTTTGGTACCAGTGAAGCATTAAATTATATTACAATGACTTAATAAAATTTTTAAACATATGCATTGAGATGACAGGACAAAATATTTTTGATGTAAGTAAAACATGAGTGAACCTAGCAAAGCAATTTAACTGATGGTCTCTGATCTTTTAAATTCAACATATAACATCCTTGATATTTTGTGTTGCTTTATTCTATAGTTAAAGTTACCTTTTATTAAATTTTTTACTGAACTTTTGCAGAATCTAAGTCCTCTTTGTACTAATCCCCAGCAGCCACTTTTTGCTCATATTTATGGGTCACATATGATTACTTGAGAAAGTAGCTATTTGAAAATCAACTCTCTAAAATTCACTGTAAAATATCCATGAAGCCATTTGTAAAGGAAGAGTTTTCATACAATAATTACGAAAAAATAATAAACATATTCTAGATCCTGAGAGGAATTTATACAATCCATGATCAACAGTTTAGTACCAAGAATCAGTGCCTATCTGGATGAGTCTTATTTTTATCTATTCCCCTTTTTCATTCCACTAGTTGGTTTTCTGGTGTGTTTGGTAAAATTATAGTGCCAATTCTAATGCCATATGGGAGCCCTCTCTGCCCATTAACTTTCTGGCTTTATATCCTATACTGGCAAGCAAATTGCCTCATGACATGTGTGCATTTGCGATTTTAGTGTCCTTCAAAAGCACATCGACAGGAGCAGATTTTTTGTCTCCGGACTTTCAGAAGAAGAATGTAAATACTATTCCTGTCTGCTCACCACATTTTTGCCCTTTCATTCCTACCTGCAATCTAAGTATAAGCCAATGAGACCTCTAATCTAGAAGGTCTCATTGTATTTTACTTAGAAACAAATCAGACATCTACACCCAGAAAAAGAGCTGTTAATATCTACCTTGTACGAATATGTGTGCAAAATTTTATATGCATATACATGTGTACACATTTACCATGTAGAAAGTCTGTACCTTTCATCCGAGTCTTAATGTTCTTCATCCCAAACAGGTTGAAGCCACTGAACCATTAGGAAATATCATGTTCATCAATTGCCTTCTGTATTACGGTCCTTCAGGATACACACACACAATGAAGGGTCTTTAAAAAGTTCATGGAAAATAAGTATTATGATGAAACTATGCATGGACTTCAAAAATTTTTTGCAGCAAAATAAAGTCTTGTTAACTTGTCATAACATGTTTGAATAGGATCTAGTCTGAGGTACTAAGAAAGATAAGACATCAATTTAAAAACAGCCCCTTTCAGAGCAACATGAATTCTGATAAAATTCAAGCAAAAACAAACATTGAATTTATGGTGAAATGTGGGTGGAAGAATGGTGAAATCATTGATGCTTTATGAAAAGTTTATGGGGACAATGCCCCAAAGAAATCACCAGTTTACAAATGAATAACACATTTTAAGAAGGGGTGGGATGATGTTGAAGATGAAGCCAGCAGTGGCAGACCTTCCATATCAGTTTGTGAGGAAAACATTCATCTTGTTCATGACCTAATTGAAGAGGACCAATGATTAACAGTGGAAACAATAGCTAACACCACAGACATCTCAAGTGGTTCGGCTTACACAATTCTGACTGAAAAATTAAGGTTGAACAAACTTTCCATTTGATGGATGCCAAAACTGTTGCACCCAGATCACCTGCAGAGAACAGAAAAGTTTTCAATGAAAATTTTAAACAAGTGAGATCAAGATCCTGAAGCATTTCTTTGAAGAATTGTTAACAGGGGAAGAAAAATGGCTTTACCAGTATGATCCTGGGACAAAGCACAATCACAAGCAATCAAACCAAGAAATGGAAGTGGTCCAGTCAAAGCAAAAGCAGACCATTTAAGAGCAAATGCCATGGCAATGGTTTTTTGAGATACTCAAGGCATTTTGCTTGTTAACTTTTCGGGAGGGCCAAAGAACAATAAAATCTACTTATTATGAGAGTGTTTTAAAGAAGTTAGCCAAAGCTTTAGCAGAAAAACATCCAATAAAGTTTCACTAGAGTGCCCTTCTCCACCAGGACAATGTTCCTGATCATTCCTCTCATTTAAAAAAGGCAATTTTGTAAGAGCGTTGGTGGGAAATCATTAGGCATCTACCTTACAGTCTTGACTTGGCTCCTGCTGACTTCTTTTTGTTTTCTAATCTTAAAAATATTATTGAAGGGCACCCATTTTTCCTTAGTTAATAATGTAAACAAGACTGCATTGACATGGTTAAATTCTCAGGACCCTCCATTCTTTAGGCACGGACTAAATAGCTGGTATCATTGCTTACTAAAGTGTCTTGAACATTTGCACTATTTACATCTGCACTATTTATTGCAGCACTATTTACAATAGCCAAGATATGGAGTCAAACTGTGTGTCTAACAACAGATGAATTGATAAAGCAATGTGGTATATATACACAGTGAAAACAATCCCATTAAAATGTGAGCAAAAGGTATGAACAGAAGCTTTTCAGAAGAATATAGACAAATGACCAATAAACATATGTGAAAATGCCTGACATTACTAATCTTCAGGGAAATGAAAATCAAAAGCACAATGAGGTATCACCTTACCCCAGTTAGAATGGCTGTGATTAAAAAGTCCAAAAACAATAGATGCTGGCATGGATTCAGAGAGAAAGGAACACTTATACACTGTTTGTGGGACTCAAATTAGTAGAACCTGTATGGAAAACAGCATGGAGATTCCTCAAAGAACTGAAAGTAGACCTATCATTTAATCCAGCAATCCCACTACTGGTTATTTATGCAAAGGAAAAGAAGTTGTTTTATCAAAAAGACACCTGCACGTGAATTCTTATTGCAGCACAACTCACAATTGCAAAGATGTGGACTCAACCCAAGTGCACATCGGTTCATGCATGGATTAACAAAATGCTTTGTATGTATACTATGGAATACTATGCAGCCATGAAGAAGGATGAATTAACTCCATTTGCAACAATTTGGATGGAACTGGGAACCATTATCCTAGGTGAAGTATCTAAAGAATGGAAAAACAAATACCACATGTACTTGCTGTTGAATTGGAACTAACTGATGGGCACACATGTGCACAGAAGGAAGCAAAATCCAGTGGAAATCAAGCAATGGGGAGGGGGAGGTGAGGATGGGTGAAAACCTACCTAACAGGTACAATGAACACTGTCTGGGTGATGGGTACACTTATAACCCTGACTAGAGCATAACAAAATTGATACATGTAACCAAAATCATTTCTACCCCAGTAATATTTTGAAATAAAAAAATAAGTATCACGTCCTAACCAAGTAGACACATCACACCTTCTATATACAAGGGAACCCTTCTGGGCACTCTCGTTTGATGCTAGAATGGCCTCATTCACAATAAGCATTCAATAAATGTTATCTTCATATTTGTATTTCAGTCTGTTATTTACCTTCAAATCTGAGAGCTTCCACCTAACACACCTAGGTCAAAAGTAGAAGGGATTGCAATTTCTTTACCCTAACTGTCCTCCAAAAGATTGTCTGAATCTCTTTATGTCTGTCCAAGAAGAATGCTATATATGCTAATTTCCCCAACATTCATACCTAACATCAATAAGGACAGTCAAGTTAAAGTAGACAAGAAGAACAAAACAAATAATAACAACAAACCCACATCTATAATGAAAAAGAACAGTAGAAAGAGAAAAAAAGAGACAGAATTTAGAGGAAAATCTTTGCCCTCCAAGTTACTGATTGATTTGCTTCTTAGAAGAGGACAAAGTTGTAGTATCTTACAGACCTAGTTTTCCAAAAGTTTATACTGCCTAAATTTAAACTGGCTATTCAACTACTGTTTAACAATTTTATCTTTAATTTATTGTTCATTCTTTGTGAAAATAATTCCTATGGTCAGAATGGAGGTTAGGAAGGAGGGAAACTACAGTTGAAACCATTTTCCCTCAAGATGAAAATATATTCTTTAGAGGGTCTGCCCCTGGCCCCTAGAGAAAAATACTTGCTATAATAATTATTATAGATATGGGTACTTCATATTCCTCAGATAATGTGCTGACTGAAAGTTCTTCCATAAAGGAATCACAGAATTATTTACAGTTGGAAAGGGCCTCAAAGTTCATGATGTTCAAATCTCATCATTTAACAAATGCAATTATGAAGACCCAACAGATTCAGTGTCCTTCCATAGTCACTCAGCTTTAGGAGCTATTTCAAACCTTTTCCAAGCTTTTTTTTAAAGGCAGCGATCTCAGTATGTTGTCCAGACTGGTATTGAACTTCTGGCCTTAAGTGATCTTCCTGCCTCAGCCTCCTGAGTTGCTGAGACTGCAGGGGTTTTTCCATGATTTTCAAGCTTCCCTTGGCTGCTCTCTCTCCCCTTCTTACCTCCGAAAGATCATCTTTCAGCTTATTCCATCCTTCAAATTAAGACCACTATCTTCTTTCTAACCTCAATTCAACTCTTTCTTGATACTCAATTTTTAATCTTCCTTTACCCTTCAGGAGGAAAACCAACCCTTTTCCTCATCAAAGCTAACCTCAATGCATGATCATTGTCGTTCCTTCTCCTCCCTCCTTCTAGGACCTGGGACTTCAAGATATGATCTGAGGACACCAACATCCAAAGCACCTTTTTGCTCATTTAAAGTTTTATTTTCTGGTCTCCATCCTGATCTTACGGGAATCTGAATTTCTGGAATGAGGCCCAAAATCTGCATTTTTACCCAAATACTCCAGTTATTTATGCATACCAAAACTTGAGAAACACTGCTCTTGACAATCTCTGTCAATAATTGCCTCTTTCACTAACAGATTCAGAATCTTCCTCTTAACTGCCTCTGATACGTGGCTCACATTTCACAATATAGTCCATAAATTTCATTCAGATGTCACTTATAAGCCCCTAAATGGGCACTAAAATGGCCTTTTCCCAGTCCCTATTCTTCTTGGCCTCTTTGCAATATGATAAAATAGTCATATCATACAGCATCGAATTCCTGAAATTTCAGTTATGCACATTTGGCCAAAGAGAAAACAAAAAAAATTGAAAATGTAGGCAGATAATTTATGTGCTATTCCAATCATTGAACCTCTGCTCCAAAATGAGCATTAAATGGAAGACTTGAATCCACCATAAGTTCAATAGGTTTCTCATAGTATGAGCTACTTGCTCACTGAATGCAAGTCCAGTGTGGAAAACACTGTCTTGGACATTCAACCTGGACCCTGCATGAAATTCAACTGCATCCTATGGTGCTCAAAAGAAAGGAAGAAAGGAAGGTAGGGAGGGAGGGATTGAGAGAGGAAGGAGAGAGGATCCATTCTAATGTGGGGAAGGAAAAAGAAAACTTGTGTTGAATTTTTATGGAAAAACTCTGTGTCAGTATCCAATATGGCACCTTCCTGATGGATTTTATAAAATAGTTTTGAATTTATGCCCTTTCAACTTTTATCATGAATCAATAATATAACCCATGAATAAGATGAAAATTCACTCTAAAATTAACTGCTATTTATTAAACCACTTCCTTCCTTAGCCTCAACAATTATATTCTCACTTGGTTCTTCTATTGTATCTTATTGCTCCTTCTTGGGTCTCCTTTGCCAGTTCTGTACCCTAAAAGTAAAGACAGTTTTAGCTCCTGTCTTCTTTTTGCCTTTACTTTCTCTGGCTTGTTTCACTAACGGATCCTAATTGTTAAACAAGATCATCATTTAGTTTCTGAATTAAATCCAGCTCAGGGCATAATTCTTCCAGAAGCATAACTCCATCATTTAAGTAGATCTGAAATTGAGTCATAGTTCCTAGCAATAGAATCAACTGGCCCAGTCACAAGTGTTAAGATATGGTGTTGCTCCCCCAGGTTTACTTGTACTAGATCAATTAATTTGGTACTTGGTGACAAACTGCTAGAGCTTATGTCACTTAGTATCTCTGTTCTCTTCAATACTGCCCCTCCCCACCGGATGGCGTTTCTGGCTTGACTTCTCACTTAGTGGGCTGACTTGTTGACCTATACTGTTAGATACTATCAGCTTCTTCAATTTTAAGTTCCATCAAATAGTGAAGCTGAGGAGCCTGATAAAGTGGCTGATGACAGGCATCAAAGCCTGGAGAAAAAGTCCAGTGGATGTAGGCATAGAGAATTATGGAAGATGAAAGTAAAAGAAATGGAGGGATGGAGAAACTTAAGGGAAGCTCATTTTGCAAGAATTTAGCCTTTCAGGCACTTTTAGTTTCATAACTACTATTCAATATTAGACTGAACTTTAACAGTAACTTTTATAATTTATGATATGCTCTGACTTTTATTCAGAAAAGCACGCACATTTCTATGTTTGAAAATGTCAAAGAATCACTACGAAATTAGTTCTAATCAGATCCTTGCCATTAGTGAAGTGTGAATTCAGCAGCATTCAGAAGAAATGGCTTTTGGAACATAAAAGTTAATCTATCATGCTAAAAGATCATTGAAAACACTATTTTATAAGCCAAATTGATGGCAGCTATATTAACCAAAATACATTTGCAAAGGAAATTTTTAAGAAGTATATCTTTATTTCCATTAGATGAAAGTATGTGCACGTCTCCACTCGTATACAAGCAATTAGAATTATAGAATATTTTATAGTCGGAAAGGACTTAATTATGAAGTCTGACACTTCATTTTATAGATGAAGGTACTGAGGCCTGGCAAAGGCAGACTAAATAACATGTCTAGCATGTAGTTACTGGCATTCCCAACTCCAGAGCTCTTTTCCAATGCTATTTCATTTCTACAATAACAATCTGATGAAAACCTTCTCTGTGTAATAGAGCAGTGAGAAACGGAAGGACACAGTTCTCTAGAAGACCACAGTACGAATGGAAAATCATACATGCAAGTAACATAATACAAATATCAACTGCTTCAGTGTTGGGTTATCACACTTCCCTTAATGTATATGTTACTGGCTTAAGCTCCTATCCTCTGTATCTTGGAAAACAAAACATATTCTTTCTCATCTATTGACTTCTCTAGAGGTTCATATTTCTCCTACTGACTTTTTGCTCCAATTTCCTGCTTTGAAGGTATTCTTACACTCATGTTTCATTTTTTGTGACCAAATTGCCCTCAAAGGGAATACCAATAATTTATCTCAGATTTCCCAAAGCACTCATAAATAGAAGTCCTTAATATTTAACTGAGTTTCCTTTAAAAATTGCTATAGCTAATGGGCATAGCACACGATAGCCCAGAACTCCTGGGCTCAAGTGATCCTCCCGCCTCAGCCTCCCAAAGTAGCTGGGACTACAGGTGTATGCCAGGAACTGCTAAGGAAATGAAAATGTAAAGAGAAAAATCTGGAAAAACTGGGAAAACTGCATCAAAGAATCTGTACTCATAATACAAAAATTTAAAAAGGACACATTAAACTCAATAATATGAAGGCAAACAAACCAATTAAAAAGATTTGAACAGACACTTGATCAAAGAAGACATACAAATGGCAATACCTATTTGAAAAAATGTTCAATATTGTAATCAATCCTGGAAAGACACATTATATCTAGAATGGGAAATGACTCTACACTCACTAGAATTACTAATATTTAAGAAAAACAATATAAACTGTTGGAGGAAATTTGCAAAAACTGAATTTCTTCTACATTGCTAGTAAGACTGCAAGATAGTATAACTTTGGAAAACAGTTTGGTAAAAAAAAAAAAAAAATATATATATATATAGGCACACACATATGAGGAATATATACATATTTTTATGGCATGACCCAGAAATTTTATTTTTACATATTTACCATAAAAACATATTGTTCACAAAGTGATTTTTACACTTATGTTAATAGCAGTTTTCTTTATAATAATTAAAAACTGGGAAAAAGCCCCAAATGTTCAATAACGAGATAGTGGATACTGAATTGTGGTATGTTCATACAATGAAATACTGCTTGGCAATAAAAACAAATGAACTATTGATGCATAAATAAATAAATACATAAATAAATAAATAAATAAATAAATAAGAGAAACCTAAAGGAATTGACGACACGAGCCATATAGACATCTGAAAGCTGGGTGCTCTAGGTAGGGGAAGCAGCAAGTGCCTCAGAAAATGTCAGGAAAAGTGTTGACTGGATTAAGCATAGATTACTTTCAAACAAATCATTATCTAAAGGGTATTATGAGATTATCTGATTGCTTAGACCAATTTTCTAGGGAAGTTTTATCTCATCTAAACCAAATGGTTGCCACATAATCAGGGAAGAGTGGAAGAGATATTGTAAAGATAGATATGATGTTCAATATAAATGTACAGAGAAGCAAATGATTTAAAATTAAATACTGGACACAAGTATTCCTATAAGCTCTTTGGAAGTTTTAATCCTGAGGAAACCTCAGTGGCTGGTTTTACTATTAAGAGTCCCCAGCTGAAAAGGAGTTCTACATTGCATGACTTTCTCTCCCTCAAAATCTTTCTCAACTTTCCTCTTCATCCTACTTTTCAGGGTCCTTAAGCCCCTCTCCCTGGTATTCAGAAAATTCAAAATTCCCATCATTTATCACTTTATTGTATAGAGGAATTAGCTTTGAGTCAATTTTGCATACACACAAATTCATTAAGTTGTCCCATCAAATGAAGAGCTGTTCACTTCAGGTATGAACCTCTTAGCAGAATAGAAGAACCTACAGAATTTTGAAATTTTTGTCATTTTTCTTTACACATGTGTACATTTTTATACGTCCTCTATTAAGTTCTGTATGTGAGAGGGAACTATATGGATTTTTTAAGACAGATATGAATTGTCTTTAGAAAACAGAAGCAGAAAGACAGTCAGACTTACATATGTTTATCTGAGAATTTTTGTTTGTTTTAAATAGATGTTTTCTCCATCCCACAATAATTATTCAGTGAATCAAGAACTCTAAAGAAGCTATGTGTAAAGTTCTATAATAACTAAGTAGAATAAGCATCCAGTTCTGCCCAGCATGGTGATAAGAACAGGTATTAAGTATTTATAGACAATGCTGAAGCCACTGAAAGTTTCCAAGACACAAAATTATATTTTAGAAAGATAACTCTAAAAGTTATGAACTAACAATTAGGATTATTCGAGTAAAACTAGACGCCATGTTGTCAGTTAGGAATCTGTAGTAATAACCTTCTAAAGACAGAACGAGGAGGCCAGGCGTGGTGGCTCACCCCTGTAATCCTTGCACTCTGGGAGGCCGAGGCGGGTGGATCGTTTGAGCTCAGGAGTTGGAGACCAGCCTGAGCAAGAGCAAGACCCCGTCTCTACTAAAAATAGAAAAGAAATTAGCTGGACAACTAAAAATATATAGAAAAAAATTACTTGGGCATGGTGGTGCATGCTTGTAGTCTCAGCTACTCGGGAGGCTGAGGCAGGAGGATCGCTTGAGCCCAGGAGTTTGAGGTAGCTGTGAGCTAGGCTAACACCACAGCACTCACTCTAGCCAGGGCAACAGAGTGAGACTCTGTCTCAAAAAAAAAAAAAAAAAAAAAAAAAAGTGAGCCAAGACAGAACAGGATAAGAACTCAGGGCTCTTAATAGACAACCTAGTGGCTTTTTTACCATGTCATGCTATCTCTAAATATTGAACAAGAGAAAATGTTCTCCAAACATGAGAAAGATAGTGTCTAATGGAAATATGTTCTTCAACATTAGAATAAAGTAAAGAAGATATGTAGTAACTGATTTAGATCTTATAAAATATTGTTAAAAAGCAAATTGGATATTACGCATGTTAAGACTTACTGTCAGTATGACCTACCTTAGCCACATATGCGAATTGTATGAAAATCTTCAACAAATCTAATGCAGTTGTAAGAGGCTAGTACTGTTAGACCTCATGCCAAGTTCTTGGACCTTATCATCAAAACAATATGGGAATTTCTGAGTTTTCCTTGTTGCTCCTGCTGCTGCTGCTGCTGCTGCTGCTGCTAAAATATTCCATTTTTTGGTTTGTGGACGAATTAAAGAATATTCAATCGAGACTTTAAATTGGACTTTTGCAAATAATAAAAAGCCTAGTTGGTTAAAATTTAAAATCATCTTCCGGGTTCACTGAATGTAAAGGAATAAAATTTAATGGAACCAGCAGGATCCTTTTTGCTCGGTTTGTTTGCCCCAAGTTTAAGTGATGATCAGACTCCTCAGACTGTACCTTGATCTCTGGCTTCTGGGAGTGAAGGAATTCTCTAATTAATTTTTGCTAAGTAGGAAACATGGCTCCCTCCACAGTAAATATTAAGCTGAAATTTATAATACAGGAACTACTGGGGAGGAGGGAAGATGCATTCAAAGAGAAACAAACCAACAGACTGAAAAATCCTGAAAGCTGACACATATCAGTGCTGAAAACATTCGCAGATTGCCAGAAAGTATTTTGGCAGAAGATACTCAAGTTTAGAAGAGCTAACTTTAGACTGAAGAAAGGCAGTTAACTAGAGAAAAAGCAAAACAAAAGTGGATAAAGAGAAAAAAATAGGAATTGATTTCAAGGGGAGACACTCACAGTCCCTTTGTTTTAATGAGAAAAATACAAAAAACAAGAGTAAAATCTTCCTTCTCTATTGGCTGAACAATTTCTGAAAATGAAAATCTATTGTAACTAAGCAACACCACTACAATTTCTCTGATTCAGTATGCTGTGATTTAATCAACAAGAGAAACTAAGAACATTGGTAAATAAAGTGTGATTTTCCTGACCCTGGCCAAACAGATCTGAAAACTGTGGGCCATATCCTCCCATTGATCTCTTCTCCAAAGCCCCATTGATGGAAGTAAGACACTAACGGTCTTAGCAGAAAACTGCTTATCTTCACAATGCAGGATGGCAGGACAGCGGATCAATATATCTAGATATGTTCTTTAAGTATGCAATTAATTTATTTGAAACGTTTTTTATTAGTTGAGTTACAGAATGAATGATTTGACAAGGAGATCTTGAATTAATGTGAACCACATTTAACAGAAGATAGCAATTAAATACAAGGGAGTAATCTAGCAGTATAAAAAAGAGAAGATAAAGGAAACCTCCTTGATGACCAAGTGGAAAACAAGTGGAATTCCTATATGTTATTTTGCCTCTAAAAAAGATTTTTTTGTTTGCTTGTTTGCTTATCTGTGTAGCAGAGGTGCAACAGTATGTTATAAATGTGTCTTGGCAGTCTTCTGACTTTCCTGTTTTAAAAACATTATTACTTTTATGAGCTATGGAAAGTTACTTTCATAATTAAGTTATGTAAAATATAATAGATATAGAGCTTGTAATATTAGTGCATTCAGAGTACAAGTAAAATGATAGTCAAAATTGTAAATTAAAAAGTAAATTCTACACCAGAAAAGATTAAAAAATTATTAGCATGAAAATCTGAATTGGCATGTGTTTCTTTCTTTAAACATTTAGCCTTCTTACGACTTATCTCTAAATTTATCGAAACTTTACTTCAACAGCAAGTATTTCGAATTGTCGATCTTTCTTTTTAAAGCATTTCTCTATTCCCAAATAATCTCTAACATTGCTGTATTGTGTATGTGACTTTCAGTGCAATATTTAATAACTGCCATCATCTGCATAAGCAGATGTCAAGTATCAGAAAAAAATGAGATGACTAAAATTTATTACCCCTACCAGTTATATTTTCTTTTACTATATTAAATTTCTACAAGATATTGAGGACCTTTGCATCAAATTTATTCATGTTGCATAAGAAGGTCAATTTATTACATATGCATAGTGAAAATTGGTTATTTCCTCTGCAATTTTTATCCTTGTCATCATGTGGACAGTGATATCTACTTAGAATAGCATTGTTTTGACATTTGGACATATTTCTAACCTAGATGGAAAAGGTGTGAAAAAAGGAGAAAAAGTTTCTAGACTTAATTGAGTTTTTCCTGTTATAAATAAATGATTAAAATGATTCCATTATTTAAATGACCCAAAACTGAATAAAGAGATATAATATATAGTAAGGTTTGGGAGGTTTTTTGAGATAGGGTCTTGCTCTGTCTCCTGGGCTAGAGTACAATGGTTTCATCATAGCTCACTACAACCTCAAACTCCTGGGCTCAAGTGATCCTCCTGCCTCAGCCTCCCACGTACCTGGGACTATAGGCATGTGCCACCATGCCCAGCTGATTTTTGTATTTTT
>RJWJ010020388.1:0-29135 GCA_004363605.1 Indri indri | reverse complement strand
CATTAAAAAATGCACAAAAGACATGAACAGAAGCTTTTCAAAGGAAGATAGACAGATGGACAATAAGCATATAAAAAATGGTCAGCATCCCACCAGTAGTGTATGAGTGTTCCTATCTCTCTGCATCCACGCCAACATTTATTGTTTTGGGACTTTTTGATAAAGGCCATTCTCACTGGAGTTAAGTGATACTGGGTGTCGGGCAGATGGAAGGGGAGGAAGGGATGGGTATATACACACCTAATGGGTGTGGTGCACACTGTCTGGGGGATAGACATGCTTGAAGCTCTGACTTAGGCGTAACAAAGGCAATATATGTAACCCAAACATTTGTATCCCTGTAATATGCTGAAATAAAAAAAAATTTTAAAAATGCTCAACATCACTAACCATCAGGGAAATACAAATTAAAACCACAATGAGATATCATCTTATCCCAGTTAGAATGGCTTTTATTAAAAAGTCCAAAAATAATAGATGCTGACGTGGATGTAGAGAGAAAAGAACAGTTATACATTGTTGGTGGGATTGCAAATTAGTACAACCTCTATGGAAAACAGTATGGAGATTCTTCAAAGAACTAAAAGTAGACCTACCGTTTAATCCAGCAATCCCACTACTGGGTATTTACCCAAAGTAAAAGAAGTCATTTTATCAAAAAGACACCTGCATTAGAATGTTTATTGCAGCACAATTCACAATGGCAAAGATGCAAACCAACCCAAGTAACCATCAATTCATGAGTGGGTTAACAAAATGTGGTATATGCATACCATGGAGTACTATTCAGCCATTAAAAGGATGAATTAAGGCCTTTTGCAACAATTTGGATGGAACTGGAGATCATTATCCTAAGTGAAGTACCCCAAGAATGGAAAAACAAACACCACATATGCTCACTATTAAATTGGAACTAACCAATGAGCACACACGTGCACAAAGGGAAGAAAAACGCAGTGGAAATCAAACAGGAGGGAGGGGAGAGAATGGAATGGGCGAAAATCTACTTAACGGGTACAATGAACACTATCTGTGTGATGGGCACACTTATAACCCTGACTTAAGCATTACAAAAGCGATTCATGTAACCCAAAATATTTGTACCCCCACAATATTTTGAAATTAAAAAAAAATAAAAAATGAATGAGAGGAATTAATGAACTATAGTTTTCAAAAAATAAAAAAACATAGCGAAGTTAAAAAAAAAAAAAAGAAAGGCAAGTTATTTTCTTCTCTTCAATGCATGGCATTTATCCTGGAGCACCCCTGCCTCTCCATTCATATTTATTCATATTCTTTCTTTCTCCTTTGAAGAGCCCCTATCTTTGGATTTAGATATGTTTGAAAGGAATTTAATTTTGGGATTCAACCATGCGTATATAGTTTCTGTGACTGTAGAGATTCTAAAGATATTTGAATCTCTGAAAGTCACTGTTTTATTTTTTTTTAACATGTGTTTATTTTATTCACTGAACATATCTGTCCAATGAGCTTTTCAGGCCATCACAACTTTCAGCCTAACTAACCTCCCTCTGCCAATTTATCTCTATTTCTTCAGCAATGATATTATTTCTCCTGCCCTGATTTCAGGGATGTTCTCTGCTTTTCTACCTCTTTGTCCTACTGAACATATGTGGTTTTTATCAGCAAGCCTCTTGTGATACTTTAGTTCCTTAATATGTCTGAGCAGTGGCTAGCTATTGAACTCTTTTCCCTATACGTTCATAAACCTTTTTGGGAATCATTTTATGAGTGCTGTGAAGGTTGAAAACAGAATAAATAAGAAATACCAGAATAAATGAGAAACGCCAGTCTGGTTGACTGAATAATTTTAGCTGCTCCTAATAATTCCCACATTGGATTATCCCTATCTTTAAGAGAAGTAATGTTCAGTCACCTTTCTCAGACACAGGTTCAACATGTTGTCGCTAAGCTGGTAAACCAATTTGTGCTCAGACCAAAAGGGAGTTATTTTATGTTTTACAATCATTCAGAGGACACGCTTGGAAAAAAATGCATGACAAACTATTTCTGAAGAACTTTTGTGTGTGCCTTTATAGTCATTGGATAAAAGTTTATTCAGACTTGCATTTCAGAATGTATGTACCAAAGAGTAGAAGCTTCACAATTTCTAAGATCCTATTTTGCAATTTGGAAATTTCCTTTTAGATTGCTCTGACTTGCACTGAAAACTTCCTTAATCCTTTAAGACCAGTTAAACACGGTGAAGGGAGGCATTACAAATTCATCTGGTGAACTTAATGAAACCAGACAATCAATCTAACTTTGAAACACCTCTCCATTCTTCCCTTTAGTTAGAATGTGCTTTTCTCTTGAATTTTTAATAGTATTTTTTCCGAATAAAATGTCTTCATGCTCAGAAAAACTGAAAACTTCTATCAGATATTCAAATGTTTGATTTTCAGAACTGCTAAAAAATCCAGAACTTTGGAAACATCTAAACCTCTGCTCTTTAGTTTGATCTAGGTATCTGCTATTATCCCCAAATCAACAACTATCCATGTAATACATTGTCATAATTTTTTTGTATATCTCTGTTGTTTGTTTGTATTTTCAGTGAATCCCTTTAAAGGTGGCTGAGAGTGCTGATATTAATACTTTTTGAGAAAACATTACGTTATATTTTGTGCTGGTTTTCTATTAGGTGCCTGGACAAAGGAATATAGTAGCATGATGTGTAAGATAACTAATGCCTTTCTTAACCATTTACAGCCATTAGCCATACAGTGTTAACTCTAAGAGCTGATTTTTTTAACCTGAAACATTAGGGACACAGAGCTTCCAGTGAGATTAAAATTAAAACAGCTTTGAGGAAAGGTGACAGTTATTTTTAACTGGTCTTAATTCTTTAATATTGGCAAATGCAATAATTAACAAAGAATAAAGTATCTTTACTAATAATTGTAATTGAGCAGTTGGGATCATGATAAAGCATTAGAATACATATGATTTACTTACATATATTTGTACTTGTTTCCTAAGTAATTTATTAAATTTTTAGATGAGAATTTTTATAAACATGCTAATATGAAGTATAATAACATTTAAGCAAGCACACTTATTTAGAGCTTGCTAGTTATAGAAGCTCCCAATATACAGCATCAATATCTTCCATTTCATTCTTCATAGTTAACAGAGTCATCTATTCATTTTTCTCCTTAGTTTAAAAACCTTCAGTGAGTTCTCACAAACTTCTGTATTAAAGCCATCTCCTAGACTGACATCTAAAACACTTTGTATCAGTCAGTAAAAGTGGTGTTACATAACATAAACAAATGGCCCCCAAATTTCAATGATTTACAGTAACAGATATATTGTCTTGGTCATGATACATGCCATTAACAGGCTGACTGCAGATCTGCTCCAAATTATTTTTATTCTGGGAACCAGATTTAAGGAGCAAACCCAATCTGAGTACACGACAAAAATTAAAAAATAAAAAAATCTATTGTGGGCCGTATGCTGGTTTTTAAAACTTTTGTGGAAGTGGCAATCATAACCTTTGTTCCCAACTCATTGGTCAAAGGCAGTGACATAGACAAAGAGAATGTCACTGGAATATGAGATATAATCCTCTTGCAGGGAGAGATGCTGTAGGGAGAAGCAAAAACCAATCTACCATACACTTCATGCCATGTGGGCTGAGTATCAGAGGATCAGTCTTCATGGTTCGGCAGTCTAGTTCTTCCATGGAAGTGTTTTGATGGTCTCCAGACCATTCTTCATCCCATGGCAAAGAGACCATTGTGAATGTAATAGTTAAAGTTTTGCTGTTACAGAAGAATATGATAGCAGGTCATTGGAGATAGTAGACAGAAATGTTCACGTTATAAGGTTGGTATGCTCTTGCTCTTCTCCCATACTGCTGAGAGTTCTTCAGGCTCTGCATCTCTAGGGGCTTTAGTTGGCTCTAGAGTTTCCTAAACCCAAGCCTATTTGAAAGTTAATGATATTCTCATAGTCTTCTATATTTTAAGGAGAGTTGAGAACTAGCAGAACTGCCAGCTTCCAGTAAAACCCAGTAAGTTTTTGAATGCATGATGAATATGTTAAAGTCCACAATTTGAGAGCTGAAAGGAACTCTAGAAATGATCCAGTCTAGAAGATCCTAAACATAGCTGCACATCACAATCACCCTGGCAGATTTTTAAATAACAGATGCTGAAGTCAAAACTGCAGACATGCTGATTTTTTGGATCTGGAATGGAGCCCAGGAGACTTAGTCATTGAAGCCAAGCTTCTCTTTACACTCTACCAATTTCTTCTGTTATCGTCTTACAGTACCTAATTCAGGCAGCTATAGAGAGAATACACATAAAAATGCAATTGAATGACATCTAATATAAATTCAGAATCTATTTTTTACTGACAGTATTTCCCATGGTTATCTTATAAGAAGATAGGCAACTAGAATATTCATTCATCCTGTAATCTTTAAGCTGCTTTAGTTTTGATGGACATGTCTGACTCCTACCTGCTGGTCCCCACCTGTGCTCCAGAGTGAAAGAATAACCCGAATACCATCTCCTACCAAAAACAAAATGAAAATCTCTGAGAGGAACTTCTATTTGACCTACTCTGTTGAAAAATGTTGTTCATAAACATCATGGGGGTATTTCTCAACTCCCTATCCCAATAAAAATGTTCGGTTTTCTAATGCAATGTAATAAATAATTTTGAGTACACTCTATGCCAGATATTCTGTCAGGTGATGGATTATGTGACTTTAGTTACACTGATGAAAAGCATGCAAGATCACAGCGAAAGTCTGAGCTAATAATCATCCTATCAGCCTCCATGCCCCTCACTCTCAGCTTAATTTTGTGCCCCTAACATGTACAGGGATGCAATTTCAATGCTGGGTTTCACCTTGCTCCCAACACATTTATCTATTCCAAGGTTGCATTGAACAAATATTCCTTTCTACCTTGCCCTCTGGTTTATCCTTCTTTTCTTTTTCCAGGACCCACTGTATTTTCCCCCCTCAGTGCTGCTCATGAAATCTAAAATGTTTTGTCCTGTTTCTGAATTTTTGCCTTTTGAAAATAGCTATATTTAATTCCTCCATAGTTCCTTATTAGAAGAGAATACTATCACCTCTTTAAAAAAAAAAAAAGAATTTAAATTAAATTTAAAGTGTCTGCCACATAGAGACAAACAACTTTTATTTCAGATGGCACTGACTATCCCACAGCAGTCTGGTTAATTCCCAGGACTCATACTGACTGGTTCCAAAACAAATTTGGTTTTGTTCCATACTCTTGTCATTGTTGTTGTCTTGCCACTGCTGTTGGCCAATTGGCATCATGACATAAATGTTATCACATCACCTTGTGTGAATTTGGTCAATGCTGTTCACAGTGTCATCGCATCAGCTGAATTATGTGTCTAATTGGCACCACTCATGTTGAATTTACTTGCTTTTTATAACGTCTTCAGAAAGATTGTTATAATTTACCATTGAAATAAAAAATGTATGTATAATGTTCTGGAGACAGAATGGCATGATAGAATGATAATATTCTAATTATAAAAAAATCTAAAATTATCCTTTCAATGACTTTCAAATAAGTATTCTAATTGGAAAAAAAATCATGACATAGTTTCATTAGCAGGAGATTATTTTTTCCTTAGTGGTAAATAAAATAATATTGTGCTTCACACCACTATTGTTGGAAAAGGCATTGTGCCCAATCAAAAAATTTGCATTTGCCAGCTTTACTTATAGATTAATATGGCCATGAAATTTAGTTTCATGCATTAAGATACATATAACTAGAAGTCACTGAGTTAAGATTTTGAAAAAAGAAGAAAAAGGAAAGGAAGACAAATCTTTAAATAGGTCAAATTAACTGGCAGATGGTGTCTTCATCCTTCATCACTGGAATGAGAACTTGACTTAAGACCATGTGAATTTGAATACTTGATAAGAATAACAGCCGTAAGAGCAGCCTAAGTATCTTAGGACTTTGTGGGACCAAGATAAGAAGGTAATTTCTTATCTCTGAACTCCCTGGTGCATGAGAATAATATCCGGCCCCCTCCAATTTTATTATTTTTCAAATATCTAGGCTTATAATCATAAATTTTTACTCTTCACATAGATTGAAATGCGTAACATGAAGTTTATGAAGCTATGGATACCTCTCTAATGAAATTGTTTCCAAACCGGTAAGAATGGTTTTTCAGGAAGTTTTGCTCTGTCTTTTTTTATTTATATAAGTTGTCTTAGTCTGTTTGTGCTGTTACACAAAATATCTGAGACCAGGTCATTTATAAACAACAGAAAATTATTTCTCATAGTTCTAGAGGCTGGGGAGTCTAAGATCAAGGAACTGGCAGGTTTGGTATCTGGTGAGGGTGGATCTCAGTTTCCAAGGTAGTGCCTTGTTTGCTGCATCTTCCGGAGGTGGAACATTGTGTCCTTCCATGGCAGAAGGGACACAAAGAATAGACTCAGCCTCTCAATCCCTTTTATAAGGCACTAATCCCATCCCGGAGGGCTCCATCATCAGGACTTAACCACCTAAAGGCCTCACCACTTAATACTATCGCAATGGCAATTAAATGCAACACATGAATTTAGAGGGACATGCAGACCATAACCTAAGTAATATTAATATATGATCCTTGTATTAATGTATGTATATGAGTAAATTGAAAAAATCTACATTCCTACCATTTGGATTACTAATTGACATTTCCGAATGTAAATATTAAATATAAACATAAATATAAATATTAGATTCACACTTTCACAACAATAAATCAGAATAAACATGCTGGAATTAAAGTGAATGATACAAGGATGTTCATTGTGCTATTTTACATTGTGCTATTCTTTCCATTTTTGTGTAGGTTTGAAATTTTTTAAATTAGAGATTTTTACACACATTATGTGTATATGTGTATGTATTCCTACATTTTCCAAGACATTTGACTGACAAATACCATAGTTGGAGAAACCTTGGCACTTCCTTCAATGCTCCATTTGGTAAGTTCAGGGCTCTCAGGCCGAAAACCAAATGTCTGGGTCTCCATTACGCTGAACCTAGTCCCATAGCTATCTTCACACAGAGACTTTAAAAAATTATTTTATTTATTCCTTTCCCCCGTTCTAGAAATACCATCCATCAACCATACACCTACTGCTCAATTTAAAAACTGAAATGAAAATACTGGCAACTCAGAGGTCTTATATTATAAGACTAATTAGAATCCTTTAGATTTCTATGAAAAAAAGGAACCTGCTGTATTGAGACAGATATCAAAAAATTGCTGCTCTCAAGAATATTCAAATTTGATAAGTAAAATGGCTTCCAACATGTTGTGTCAGAATCCTGTAGTAAAACATTAATGAGCTAGTTGCCATAACTGATTACAAGTCAGTTCTAGCAAGGGATGTAATTAAATTCTCAGATGTTTCGATTTTCACAAATAGAAGTTTGTCCTCCCTTGGTGCCTTTTATCCATGCTCAGAGTTCTTTGCAATTATTGGCTTATTAGTCCTAGTGGGCTTTTAAATTTAATTGTAAATTAGTAGACCCTACAGAGTTAAAAATAAAACAAACAGAATGTTAATGGCCCATTTCATGAATATATATACCAATGGCTCAACCTTTATTATCTCAGCATATACATTAATAGTATCAGTGGTGTCTTAAGCTCTCCTCTGAAGCATAATTCCCTGCTTTTCACATATTATTAATAGTATTGCACAGAATTTGTCTCAACCTGCAAACTATTTTTCTTTTTGGTGTTTTTTTTTACACACCCATTCCAAGGGTTAGTATTTATAGAACTTCTACATATGTTCCATCATCTACTTTGGTATATTTTTGGTATATTAATATAGCAAAACCTATATCAACTATTATGAATAGTTATAAGCAGTAAATAGAAGATTTTGATCAAATTCTCTGATTACTGAGATACCATTGTAACTATTTACCAGGGATCTTACATTATTATTGCATCCTACTGGCACCTTCAACTTAGGAAGGAAACTATGGCCATTTCCAGTGTTTTTAGAGGCCTGAGAAATACTTGGCCTTGTGCAGAAGAGTAAATATCAGGTGTAACTGAAAGACAGAAAGAGAACAAAAATTTATCACATGGAGCAATGGAGAAGTGAACCTTGATGTCCCTAAAATGGAGAGAAAATAAGGAACTGTAGATTTGACAGCTGAAGTTTATTCTGCCCAGCTTCCATTTGTTCTCCAACTCTAACTCGCCCTTGAGAATCACCCCTGCCCTCAGCCTGTCCCAGTGCTGCCGTTCCATTCCTGGGGTGGTGGCCTACACACGACTCAATCCTTGCTTTCACCTGGCCATGGTGATGGGTTCATGTGTTAGTTTCCTGGTATTTTCCTAACAAAGTACCATAAACTGGGTGGCTTAAGCAATAGAAATTTATTGTCTTACATTCTTACAGTTCCAAGATCAAGGTGTTGGCAGGGTTAGTTCCTTCTGGGGCCTGTGGAGGAGAATCTGTTCCATACTTCTCTCCTAGTTCCCCGTGGTTTTCTGGCGAGTTATGGGTGATAAAAGATCATACCTTTGGATTACCCACAGGACCCTCAAGAATTTGGGAAAAATACAAAAGAATTTTGTATATCCTTTGTGAACTATACCAATCTAAATTCTCCAAATTTGATAATTGGCTTAATTTTTATGTAGAATTGCTTCTTGGAGTATATAAAAGTATGAGAGTAGGGATAGAGAGTGATGGTAGGAGATACTTAAGGATCTAGAATATTTTATTTCCAAACTTGGTTGCGTATCAGAATCACTTGGGAAAAAATATATTTAAAAAAATCCAGATTCCTAGGCTCCTCCCTGAAAAGTTCTGACTCCATAGATCTAGGCAGAGATCCCGAGACTTGTATTCTTTAAAATCTCCCCAGGAGAATCCAATACACTGCCAAATTAGGGAAACACTGATCTAAAGAATTCGTGTAAGGGAATTTAAGAAAATTTATTAAACAAAACTATAAATTTTTCTATGATAGCTTAGGCACTTTCTAAACCATATTTCCTTATTTTTAAATGAGAAAAGATCTCAACTTCCTGATGTGGAAGGGGAAGTTTAGAATTTAATTTTCAAAATAGAAAAGTCTAATTTCATATATTTTTATCTTTCCGAAAATTAACACTAAAGATCATTTTTTACGTACTTGTTTTATAGGCATCTATAGGCAGGCTTAATTTAAAAAAATTACTTGTATGCATAATATAATAGGGTACTCAACTAATTAGCATTAATTAACTGTACAATTAAGACTTTGATTGATGATGGTAATTAAGTTGATTCTCCTTCTCAAATATGTATGTTCCTAAAGTATTCATTAACTGGTTGCAGCCACAAAATATTCCCCAATAGACTTCCAGAATAGAGAGCGTATTTCTTCTGCTTTTCAGAAACTACCTTAAGAAATTATTGCTCCTTTGTGTCCAGGTGTATTCATAGCTGCTTGAGGTTGCTGAAAACTTCAAGTAAGTTCAGTTGCTTGGTTAGCAAAAGTGTGTGGGCTGTTCACTTTAAAACTTAAAACTGGTTTGTTTCTGTTTCTGTTTTTGATTTTTTTTTTGAATAGGAAAAAAAGTGCTGGAAATAAATAGCATCTATAAAGTTTTAATAAGGAAGATTATAAATATAAATTGGTCTCTCAATATAATTTTAGTTGAACAAGTTCCTTAGTTAAGGGATTTTCTGACATGATGAACTTAATTTATGTAAAAAGAGGTTTTTAAGAACAAGAGGCTTAAATTTGTAGAATGTTAAATCATGAATCGGGACTATAAAGTTCTTTTGCTTCTCTGTGACAGAAATGTACAGTTATCGTGGAAATAAAAAAGAAACATAAGTTTAACCAAATAAGTGAGAGATCTCCAAGGAAAACCATGGAAAGAAATTAAAGAGGACACATGAAAAATGGAAAGATATTTCATACTCTTGGATTGGAAGAATTAATGTCATTAAAATGACCACACTGCCCAAAGCAATCTATAGATTCAATGCAATCCCTATAAAAATACCAATGACATTCTTCACAGAAATAGAAAAAGCAATCGTAAAAGTCATATGGAAGCACAAGACCCCAAATAGCCAAAGCAATCCTGAGCAAAAAGAACAAAGCTGGAGGCATCACACTACCTGATCTCAAAATATATTACAAGGCTGTAATAACCAAAACAGCATGATATTGGTATAAAAACAGACACATAGACCAAAGGAACAGAATAAAGAACCCAGAAATAAAAGAACATATTTATAGCCAAATGATTTTTGACAAAGGCACCATAACATATGTTGGGTAAAGGCCAGTCTTTTTAATATATGGTGTTGGGAAAACTAGATACCCATATACAGAAGAATGAAGCTAAATCCCCATCTTTCACCATATAAATAAATCAAATCAAAATAAAGACTTAAATGTAAGACCCAAAACTGTAAAACTGCTAAAACAGTAGACAAATGATACAGGAAATTGGCCTGGGCAAATTTTTTGGGTAAGATCTCAAAAGCACAGGCAACAAAAGCAAAAATAGACAAATGGTATTACAACAAGCTAAAAAAAAACTTCTGCACAGCAAAGGAAACAATTAGCGAAGGAAGAGACACCTACAGAATGGGAGAAAATATTTGCAACCTACCCATCAAAGAAGGGATTAACAACTAGATTACATAAAGAACTCAACAGCAAAAAACCACGTAATCTGATTTAAAAATTACATATCAATAAAAAGTTTCTTTTTTTAAAAAAATGCAATCATGGTGAGTTCAATCAAACTGCAATGCAACCTATAGAAAAATAGTAAGGGTTACTAATCTGAAATTTCTATTCATTTATTTAGTCATTCAGTCAACAAATATTTATTTAGTACCTACTCTCCCTAGCACTGTCCTAAACACTAGGGATATATTAGTAAATGAAATAGACTAAAATCCCTGCCTGACTAGAGACTTCCATTTTGTGGTTTTTGATTCTGCTTTTTATTAGAAACATTTCTGTGGTATTTCCGAGGATCACTGAGAATTACTTATTGCTGCTTGTCTGAATATAATGTCAAAGCAGAAATACATCTGAAATATGAAGCAAACTGCAAATTACCTGTATTTCAGCTTCACCTTCTTATTGTTATGATTCATGGGGAGGCCCACAACACACCAAAGTATACATGGACTTATAGAAATTGTGCTGTATCTTCAGACTGCAGAGTACATGCTGTGCTATTGACATAATTTATGATACCATCTAATCTGAACTGCCTGAGAGAAATTTTGATATCTCATTTGGCTGTGTTTCTGATATCCAAAAAGTCTCAATAGAGTATATTTAAAAGGATATGAGTATTTGAGAAGTACTAAACAGAGATGAACTATATCTAAGGGTCTTTGAGAAATTAGAGTCAAATTAGCAGTTTCATAAGGAATGTAACATTTTGAAAAGCAGCTCCTTAATGAGTCTGATCTAAACTCTTGGCTTTCTCCAAAAGCAGTAATTCAAGTTCAGTCTATTTCGCCTTACCTTATTTTGTCTATGGATGGTTCTTTTGTATCTGAGAATCCCTAATTTGTGGCCCTTGAGTCTCAGAGCATTTTATTACAGATCATTGATTGGATTTAGGGCCCTCCTGGGAATGGACAGTCTTGGATTTTTGAGGTGTAGAAACAAAGAGTGGTCCCGAATACTCGTGCACGCTGCAGGGTACTCTAACACTGGTATAAAAAAGAAGAAAAGGAGAAATAAAATCCACAGTAGAAGTGCCTCTGAAGCAAAGAATGAATAATGGGCATGCATTTTGTTCACTGTGGAAAAAACAGAACATTTGCCAAGCCCTTTCCTCATCCTCCGTATTTTATCCTTCCTTTTTCTTCTTTTCTCTTCTACTTCTTCCTTCATTTTCTCTTCCTCTTCATTCTTTTTCATCTTTGTCTTCTTCCTTTGAATTAGGAGAGGAGGAGGGTATTCTTTGAGTTATACTTTAGATCACTTTGCAATTTCCATAAGTGGGAAATTTGGCTTCCTTATTTTTTTGCAGGCTGCTATGCTGTTGTGTCTAGACTCTTGATCACACTGTCAGTGGGAGCCAATTAAGGACATCTGTGCTATGATCCAGGTCCCCGGGGCATGATTACCAGCCTACGCCCATGCTTAGTCAGACATGGAGCCCTACAAACAGTGGTGGTCTGGTCAGGAAACCCAGCTGGGAGCTGGGGGAGAGGGTTCTGATTTGTAGTAATTGTTGATTTCTGGGGTTTAAAGTGTTCTCACCATGGCCGATTTCAAGATAACATATGATATAACTGAACTCAGAGATAAGAAAAGAGCCACTTTTCACTCTTGCGAATCAGCTCTATCTTTTCTAAAGCCCAAATGATCTATTTTGGTGACTGATGTAAAGATAATGTGTCACTAAAGGAAAGAAAAAAGAAATTCTGATATAAAAACTGCATAGGGAGTTTTATTGTGAGAGGTTTAACCGAAATTGCAGGAGCTATACTAAGCATCTTACTGGAAGAGCAGGGACACTGGACTCAGGTTTCTCAGGGCCCATATTTCTGGTCTCCAGGATTGGGAACTATTGGAGCCTTCTATCATCTGGCATTTTCTTGTCTGTTACTGGTAGTTACCTCCTAGATCATTTATCTCAGGATATTTTGCCTTCCTCTTTCTCCAAATTTAGGATTTATTTAGTTTTTTGATTCCATCTGATTTATTGAGGAAGGAAATAAGGAAATCATCAGGTGATCTATCAATACCCAAACATTAAAAGTTCCAGATCCATCTGGAAATATTGCAATGCTGAGGGAAATAAGACTTTCCTAAGGTTCTCCACCCCGATGGATGTTTATTTTCTCTGCATTATACAGGACCTGAAGAGACTACATCTTCTAAGGTGGGACAGGGGAGTGAGAAGAGTACTCGAATTGGTACTTTCACAAAAATTCGGTCAAACTCATCTGTTATCACAAGTTTTCTATTTAAGAAGTTGGTGTTATTGAATAGCCATAAACTTCCATTGGAGGGATATCTTTATAGGGACTAAAAGTAAGTTTTCTCACTTAAACTTAAGTGAAATTTGTGTTGTTGTATGTTATCACTGCTTTCCCTAGGTGTGACTAATTATATAATGAGAGAATGAGATTAGAAGAAGAAACTGACGAAATAGCAAGCAGAGCCTCATAGAAGCAGAGAGTAGAATAATGGTCACCAGACTCAGGGGTGGGGAGAGAGGGATGGAGGGATGTTGGGCAACAGTTAGAAACATACAGTTAAATAGGAGAAATAAATTCTGATGTTCTATAGCGGTAGGGTGACTGCTAACTACAGTTAACAGTAATGTATTATTTATTTCAGAATAGCTAGGAGAGAGAATTTTGAGTGTTTTCACCACAAAGAAATGACAAGTGTTTGAGGTTATGGATATGTTATATCATCATGCAATGTATAAATATATCAAAACATCACACCATACCCCATCAATGTGTACAATTATTATCTGTGAATTAAAAACAAAAGAAAACTTTAAAAATGTGTCATGAGACCAAAGCATATTTTAGGGAATTCGAAGCAGATTTGTAATCTGAACAAAACAGATTAATACCATGATGATTTTAGTGTCAGGAATCTTTTGGTTCAGCTATGTTTCTAAAATCTATTTAGTAATGTGAGAAATATGTGTGCTATAATATTATTTTAAAAAACCACACATTGTTACCACCTGTGATTTCCATTCACCCCCCCCCCCAAAATTGAAATCTTTCAAACCGTTTGTAGCCTGAGTCAGTTTCTGATGACTTAATTTTTTTCAGGAAAACTAGGACAAAGGTAGATGATCAAAGGACATTGTCAGATATCGAATGGAATCAGAGATTATTGAGCATATCATGCCATCTGGGAGGCAAGAGCCAACAAAATTGTTAAATATGCCTGAGAACACAATTTATCAGAGGCTTTGAAAGTTCTCTGTGGGTCATTGATAACTTTAAACACTTCTATTTTATTTTTGTCCCATGTTAAATAATGTTATTGTGTTATTTTTCACTATAAAATATGTGCTTATTTTAGAGGCTAAAAACTGTGTAAAAAGAGAAAGATGACTAAAATGAACAATAATCTCACCCATGAAGGCACAAATGGCCAACATTTGGCTGTATTTCTTTTTGGTATTTTTCATGAATATTTTTGCTCACAGATAAGATCAAAGTATTATAATACGAACAACTTAAATTCCTACTTTGCTTCTTAACAACTTAACATAGTAAATTCTCTGTGTTATTTCTGGAAACACTAAATGAACTTAAAATTTAAACACAAATAAGTTGGATCAGAGATGGGAGATTATACAATGAAGCAGAAAACCCACTCCACGAGGAATTGAGAGTCATGGGTTTTAGTCACCACAGTATTCTTGTCTCGGGCTTCAAGCATGGGTATTAGCTGCATTGGATGGCAAGGAGACTAGGGATGGTGAACCAGAATGAGTTGGTGCAAAAGAATTACCTAAAAAAGGTGTGAAAATACAGATCTCTGGATTCCAGCCCCAGATATTCTGATTCAGCAACAATGAGTAAGACCCAAGGTTCTGAATCTTTAATAGTGACCATTATTAAAGATCCTGATTGTGTTGCAGGAGATTCTGGGACCATCCGTTGGGAAATCAGTGGATTAGATCGCCCTTTGCTTTCAGAAATTGTTAGGGAGGAGTTGGAAAAGTCTATGGACAGTGGAGCATGTGCAGGAAGGATATTAAAATTGTCAGCACTGCCTCTCGAGTTTAAGAAGCCCAGGTTAAGTGGCTCCCCAGGCATAGCTACTCAAAAGCAATCACTGCATTCCTCCAGGCTCTCGGCTTTTCCACCTAGTGCCCAGCATTCTTCTCTTTCATAGCATCTACTCTTCCTGTCTCTTCCCTTTATATATACTTCTCCCACCATCTTTCAAGTCACAGATTTGGTCAGAGTTCATACTAGAAACTGGCACCTTTGACCTCTTTCCAAGGATCTTTCCATTGCACTGTCCTTCAAATCCTGATTTTCAGGTTATCCCAAGCAACATCTCTTTTAAGCAGGCTTTCCCAATTTTCCAGTCTTTTCTATGTTCCTACAGCATCCCGCCACCACTGTGTGCTTACCACTTTCATACTGTTTATCATATAGTTAGTTCACTTACCATGCTTGCCTGCTGGACTGAGTTATCCCAGTTTCCAGCATAGTCCTTGACACAGAATGCATTCACAATAATATTTCACAAATTAACAAATAAATATGCAATCCTCTTAAGACATATATAGTTTAAAGGACATAGTACAGTCATGTACTATGGAGTTTCACCCCTTGGTTAAGCTCTGTGTTTTTCAGATGCCAATATTTTGAAGTTTCTTCTCTTATTTATGCAGCATTTATAATAATTCATCTTTTCTGAAACAGCAGAAGTATATCATTTTGCTCTGTTACACATACCTCTTGACATAAGGATTTTTTTTGTAAATTTATTTCAATTGGTTGGCCTGATTTTCATCAGAGACTTCATTTTAAGTTGTTATTTTATCCTCTGATCAGAGTAACTACTCTGTAAAAGAAAGGTATAAAATGTTCAAAGAAGATAGTCATGTCTATTGACACTGTATTAAAATGCAAATGCAATGCAAACTGGAAGAAATCAAGCTGCCAAATAATCTGGACCATTTCTGAGTCCAGGATAACGATTCAAATTACTGATTTTCTCTATAGCAAGCTGTTACAAGTCTCTGCATGCATATTGTTTGAAAGGAAACTAACTGCAGAAGTGAACCAGAGATATTCATTCTTCATGCTTGGTTGCCCAATGGGGACACTCAGTGACATTTTCTGACATAGTTTCAAAAATAACTATATATACATAATGAAAATTATTTATGAATCATTTTGGGTTTCTAAGAAACTCCAACCCCACTTTTTTAGCCCTAAGCTGTATCCATATACCTTTCATGCCTGTCAGTAGACCTTAGATATTCACCCTATTTTGTTCACCTGTTGGTAGTCTTTACCCTTGGGGATTCCCTTCCCTTGAGATTAGCTCAAAAGTTGTACAGAGTCTGTCAAGCTGCTTGCTTTCTTTGCAGAATTTAAACATCAGGTTTCATAATTTAAGAATTTCCTTGCTAACCTTTATTTCACTATGTTCTCTGACCCCCAACTGTCTCTCTAATTTCATCTCTTAGGTTCTTCCTTTGCCTCACTCCATTCCAGCCCCTTTGCTGTGTTGCTGTTCCTACCCCACCACACACACTCCTGACTCAGGACCATTGCCTTTGCTGTTAACTCTTGTTTCCAATGTTCCCTCTTTCTCTCTGAACTCAGCATGGCCCACCCCCTCACTTCCTTTGGGTCTTTATTCCAATATTAATGAATCAAATAGGTTGTATTCTCTATTCCTATACTGTTGTTTTGTTTTCATAGCACTTATCACCCTCTGACACATTATATATTTCATTATCATATCTGCATATATGCTCCATGAGAGCAATGACTTTTTCTGTTTACTGCTTCTACCCCAGCACTTAAAATAGTGTCCAGCACCAAATGGATGCTCAAAAACTATGTGTTAAATGAATGACTATTACTATAGAAAAATAGAGAATTTTTGAGAAGGGGAAGTGCTAAAGGTTCTGAAGTTTTCAAATAGCACTTAAGGTGCAGTTCCTAACCTTTATTGCCTAACTCCTTCATAGGCAGTCATTAGAACCAGCGGTGCTTGTGGACTCAGCTTTCAGTTCTGAGAGGACTCCCATCACTATTTTGCACTCTCTGACATCCCCAACTTTAACACAGAACTGTGTTCTCAGTAGGAAGGTACTAATAGATCTGTAAGTGCCAAAAAACATTATGTATGAAAGTGGAATCATAAGTCTATTTTGTTTTATAACCTCATATTACATAAGGCTAACATATGAGTACCCTTCTCTGTCAAAAAATATCCTTCATAGTGTAGCTTTAAAGGATAAATTAATTCCCTGATAAATCTTCAATGATAACCCATTTAAAATGTGTCTGACATTTTGGTCTTCTAAACTATACTGAGATGTCCATTCATGTAAAGAAAGTTTTAAATTCGTCCATAGCTCCTTCCATTGGATAACTTTCTAGATATAAAAGTGTCATCTCAAAAAGCACAGCTATTTTTAAAGCTTTTGGAGAATACTCCCAAATTTCCTTCCGGAAGGGCTGTAGGAATTTACCAGCAAGGCAAGAGAGAGACTATGGTGTTCATGAAAACATTAGTTATTATTTGTCCTTAAAATATTTGTCAGTTTGATAGGTGAAAACTTACTCATTTTCAATTCCCTGGCTATACTACTGAAGTCGAAAGTTTTTCTGTGATTCTTGGCTGTTAATATATCTTCTTCATGATATACTCATTCTTCTTTCTTTATCCTTTTCTTCTTAAATTTTAAGAAAATTTAGACACATTGTGACTATCAAATCTTTGTCATATATATGCAAAGGGTTTTCCATTTTTTGGCCATTTACTTATACATCTTCTTTTTAATATACTCATTTCTCTATTTTTTCATCTTTCTCATTGGATTTCTGGAAATTTATACATATGTATTTTTATATACACACACACACACACACACATACATAATGACCATTATAAGACGATATTTCTGCCTTTCTTTTTCATTAAATTTTATTTTTGAATGTTCTTTTTTTCCAGTCAAAACTATCACCTATCTTTATTGTTTATGAAATTTAGTGATGTTTGCTTAAGAAGTTATTTCCAGAACATGTTTGGTGGATTTTTAAAGAAATATTAAAATATTTCAGCAATTTGGAAATTATTTTGATGTAACGATTAGCTGACTGCTCTGTTATTAGCATTTATTGGTTATCCAATCTTTCCCTACAGATCTCATGTCTCCTTTATTATATTCTAAATTGTTTTACGTATATATAGGTCCATATCTTGACTTTCTATTCATTCTATTGTTCTGTCTCTTCATATAATAATATTGCATAACCCCAATTACTGCTGTTTGTATAAAGCATTTTATTACCTTGTAGAGCAAATACCCCTTTGTTGTGTGTTTTTAACATTTTCTTGACTAGTCTCAAAACAGTTTTTCTTTCAGGTGAACTTTACAATCATTCTGACACTAACCAAAAAAAATTCCATTGGAATTACCTTGCATCTGATCATCTTAATTTTGAAAGAATTTACATATCTATAGCATTTCATTTTGTAATATAAAATATGCCATGCCCAGTGGCTCCATTCCTATAATCCCAGCTACTGGGGAGGCTGAGGCAGGAGGATCACTTGAGCACAGGAGTTGGAGGCCTGTCTGGGCAATATAGTGAGACCCCATCTCTATTTAAAAAAAAAAAAAAAGTAAAAACAAAATCTAAAAGCAATAGTATTAAAAATCATGCAGCCCCTGCCTGGCAGGTTGGTGGTGGATGCACTGGACAGTCTGCGGGCTCCCTCGGGATTATGCACTTCCATCCAGAGCTTCAAACCCAGACAACAACCACATGTTCCAACCTCCTCTGGGTGTCCACAACTGGCAGGCAGCTGGCACTGAGGAGTTGATGCCCTGAGTCTTCTCTGGAACCATGAACCTCTTATCTTTTAAGCCCCCCACCTTCCACACAGACCACAGATGCTTTGCAAGTGGAATGGAAACTGGATTCCAAAGTTGGTAACACTGATCTGTTCAAAAAAAGAAAGAGAAACAAGAATTTCTACAAGGAGGCCATGTTGAAAGGTTATTTTGCTGTAACTATTTAGCTTTAGACTGTGGTGAGAAAAAGCTGAAATACCATCCCAATAGTGATAATCTAGGATGAGCAGAAAAAGAAGACTGTTATTGAAATAGAAGTTTCTACACAAGTTAAGGCAGTCAAATTGTGATGAGACAGATTTGTGGTTGTTTTGGGCTCCACAATTAAGGTGTTTACATGGAAACACAGTCCTCTCAGTTGCATGTCTTTGAAACCTGCCGTAACCCTAAAGGCCTTTGTGTCTTGTGTCCTGATAAATAGTAACATCTCTCTCCTTGCCTCCCCCAGCATGCACGTGAGTCACAAAGCTTGTGGTCCTGGCCAGCATCAGGAAGCCACATGCAGACATACCTGCACACAAGGGCACCCTGAACCACATTGCTCTCAACCTGTAAGGAGCACTAATTGCAACTGCATCTTAAAAGAGGACCCTTATAAGAATGTCTGCTACTTCATCAGGGGATTTAATTCAGGAACTATGGCTCTCAAGCTGCAAATATTTATTACATTAACTTCAACCAGGAAGCTTCCCTCATCCGTGTAGCCAGTGACCATGGCACAGTACACATTTTTGCTGCCGAAGATCCAAAAATGAATAAACAGTCTAGTTTGGTGTCAGCCAGTTTCCTTCCAAAATAAGTTCCAAATGGAGTTTTTTTCAAATATCAGGTTCCCTCAGGCTCACCATACATTTGCGCCTTTGGAATGGAGCCATATGCTGTCATTGCAATTTGTACAGATGGCAGCTACTACAAGTTCCTGTTCAGCCCCAGGGGGAGTGTATCCTGATGTCTGGCTGCAGTTTCTAGAAATGACAAGCTGTGACTCTTTATAAGTGTATGCAATCAACACTCACTGCTGACCTCCTCCTTTAAGCACTGAATGTGCCTCTCATACTCCCTGGTGCTGAAATGTGGACCTTGTGGGTAACAGGTTGGAGGGACTGTCCTGGATGACTCTTGGTCTTAAAGCCGTACATGATTGTTTGCTTTCCTAAGCAAGGCTTCCATTTCCAGTATGTAAAAGAAACAAAAAAAAAAAAAAAGAAAAATTGACAAGGCATAAGTAGATACTCAAGTGTCTTTGAACAACGTATGCCTGATATTGGCTTGTCATCTTTTAGTTCAACTGTGAAATTAACTTTAGCTGTTCCACTGCATCTTTTATACCTAAAATTTTAGGGACTCTATACAAAGGGACTAAGGGGCTAGGTTGAGAAAATGATGAACAAATTGAAATTTGTTTTTGGCAATATATCCTGTCATTTTTATTGAGTCTATATAGGGACATGAACAAATGTGTAAACGTTAGTTCTTATAGTATACAAGATTTAAATAGAATAATACCAGTGGCTTGTCTTAGAAAAGGAGCAAGGAATTCCTACTCTAGTCTGAAAAACAAAGACACACTATGAAAGAAAACACAACGTGGACATTTCACCTTGTGTAAATTCAGCATTGCAACATTTCCTATGTCCACAGTGGTGTTTGGTTATGTATGCGTGCGTGCCAGTGTTCCCCTGTTTCTGTGGCGGTGCTGTTGGAATTGCTGCCAACACCAGATCCGTCCCATGAGCAGAAGCCTTTGTGGTATCACTGATGGGAGTAGCCAGTCTTCACAAGGGCAGTGATTCTGTTTCCTAAATGAGGAGAGTCTGCTTTAATTCCAGGTTAAAACTAAATTTGTCTCTTATATGTAGGGAACAAAGTAATGCATAGACTTTCAAAATTAGTCCTTAAAGAATTTTTTTTTTTTAATTTAGAGTATATGAAGGGAAACATTCAACAAAGGGAAATCTCTTTCAACCAAGTGGTACCCAAAAGAATATCCTTTGGAGATTACTGTCAGTATTGAGCATAATGCCCTACTTTGTCATTTCCATTTATCTTTCTCGCCATCTTTTCCTCTCTCCACCATTTATAAAAATAACTACACACCAGCATTTTGGGAATAAAAGGCACATAGCCTCCTTTTAAAAAGTATTGGGTAACTATAATAGTTTATAGGCTCTACATTTGAGGTATATATTTAATTTTTTAAAACTCCCTCTAAAGAGACTGAATTTTGTGTTTTTGATTACCGGTTGCAAACATTAAAAATTTACATAGCAGCAAGTTCTCAGTTTTGCCAGTTCCTTTATTGGCATCTAATCAACTAACTTTACAAAGTGGATTTGATATAAAGTGTGCATGCCATTTTTCTGTATATTTAATCATGAAATTTAACTTTGCACAATATTTGCAATGTTTATTTTAAATAAAAGTGACCATTTTGTTATTGAAAAAAAATCTAGGACCAGCATCAAGGTCTGCCAAAACTTTATCCAGGGAATATTTGAACATATGTTCCTACATGAGAAAACTCCATAATGTAAAGATGTTGTTGTCATTATTGTTGTTTTGGTAAATTAATTTAGAAGCATATAATAATAAACACCCCTGAGAGATTTTATTGACTTTTCAAAATTATATTTTAAATTATAAGAGTAACCTGAAGGAAACAGTCAAATAAAACAAATAAAGGGACGTTTACCTAATCAGCAATTTAAAGTATTAGTCAAAAATTATTAGATTAATCAAGAGAACTAAAGCAAGTAATCCTGGAAAGGCATATTCTAAGTATGGGGTTTGGGATGAACTGAGAATGTTCTGCTGTCAAAATTAACACACTCTCATACTAATTCTTCAGAGAAAAGCAACTAGGATTAGGCCCAATTATTTTCAGTTTAATGTAAGATGTCTTGTGATGCAAACATAGACATGGATCAAGCAAAACTCTTTCAGGATAATTAAGCTAAGGTACCAGTTGACGAAAATCAGAGTTCAAATTATATTAAGAGTAATATGAATTTCAAAATAAATAAGAAAGCTCCTCAGAATGAAAGTAATCTTTGAGGTGGCAAAATTTGTGTGATTTTTGATTTTCGATACACTAAGAAAAAACTAGGTGCAGTAGGATTGAAAATTCTACCCCCTTATTATGTCTTTACTACCATTACCTCTCTCCTTTCAATTTTGGGACAATTTACAGAAACTTCCAGAAAAGACCTTAAATGTGGCAATTAGTACAGTCAATGAAGCTTGATGTTGAAAAAGATGTTCAAGTATTTTGAAAAAAGACACTTAAACAATAGATCAAAATGAATTACAGATATAAATATTATTATTCTTATAAATATTATATTCAGATAATGGAAGCCATGAAGTGAAAGAAAACAAAAAGTAAAGCATAAAACATACTAGAAACATTAGGGATTATTTCATTTACTTAAGATTGGAGACATAGAGATATAGATATAATTTGTGCAAGAAACCACAAAAAATGTCAAGCATATATTCTAAAGGACATATTAATTTTACTACATTGCAGTGTGAAGTATATTTTATGTCAAAAAGATAATAAAATAAGGCAAACAAAAAATATGGGGAAAATATTGCCAACAAATATGACAAAGAGACTAAACCATAGGCATAATGTGATTATTATGTGCTTGGCAGCCTTGATCTTTTTACCAAGGTGTCCTTAATGGGTCCCCACAGGCAACATGCTCTAGAGTCTAGACCAAACCGCCTAACCAGCATGCAAAGAAAAAGGAAAGCTCAAATTCCCCATCTTAGGGGCTTTCCTGAGCATCTCGAAGTATCTATATTACAAAGAAAACTTCTCTCCTTCCTTAATTTAAAAGAGGAAGAAATAAAGAAAACAAACATCCCAATGGAAAACCGGTAATAGGACAGGGAGAAACAATTCACAGAATATAATTTCCAGTATATGAAAACAACCCTCTTCACATTTAAAAAGGACAAATAATATATCATGCTTTGTTTATTAAGCTGTGCACACTTCTAGTGAAACTACAAATTAGCAAAACCTGCCCCCGAAGCAATTTGACAATAAGTAGAAAAAGCTTTAAAAGTGTAACTTACACTTTGACCCAACAATTCCAATTCTAGGATTCTGCCCTTAGGAAATCACAAGAGATGCGGAGATGTGAGGAATAATTTACGTACAAGAATGAACATTGCAGAGTTCTTAAAATATAGAAAATTGGAAGCAACCTAAATGCTCATTGCACGTTAATAGTTACATAATTTATAGACTAGGCCTATGGTGTAATATTATACAGCTACTAGAGTATTGTTTTCAGAGAACATTGAATATGATAGGAAATTCTCATGGCATAATTTAAATGAATAGATATGAAATAAATATGTAATATGTATGTGTGTGAATGGAAAGGAGTATGTGAAATATTTATGGTGGTTATTTCTGGGTCTGGTCTTTATGAATAATTTTTTATTTTCTCCTTTATACTTTAATTGTTAGTGTTTTACCATGAGCATACGATCCACTTATAACAAAATCCACTTATTTCAATTCCTAATAATGTCAGGAAAAAAACCTATGAAATACTATTAATTCATTTTACTTCCAAAATATATTGCATTTGGACTTAGTTTTTGTTTCGTTTTCATTCCAAATTTGTGCTTTAAACTTACCTTTGTGAATTAAAATCTTCAGTTTTAGAAAGTGACATCTTACCATGTATTATTCTATTGGGAAATTTTACCAGATACTCTCAGCTCAAGCTGAGATTGATGGGCATGTATGTTGAGGAATGCACAATGATTTTTCACAGGAACAGAAATATTTATAGAGATTGATAGAGCAGTTCCTTTCAGACAATAAACACTTTGCATTTCTAGACATTCACCATAAAAACAAAGCAAGACACGTTTTTTTGTTTGTTTTTGTTTTTTAGTTTGATCTTTTCACTTCTCTATTTGTTTTGGGCTAAAAGGCAAGCATTTTTTTCTGAACTTGCATGTCTATAAAATAGTACTTACAGATGAAGTAAATATAAAGAAAATAGAAATAAACAGGAAATCCCTGGATAACTAAAACATTCATTGATTATATGCAGAATCCCAAGGAAAGAATTCAATTACATTCTATTTTGGATTTTAAATATTAAAATAATATTTGTGTTATCACTGTGATTTTAAATTTTATATATCAAAGAGCTTCACTTCCTCATTATGTTCAGGAGGCTTTGGTATAGCCTTGTTCTTTTCATCCATAGTAGCTCCACAGAGGTTTTCTATACCCAATCTGATTATGTATCTCTTCTTCTTTGGAGTCTTCAGAGTCTGTCCTTGGCATTGCTTTGTAGGATTTACAGCCTCCTGCCCCTGCCAAACTTCTGCCCTCCTCTCACTGTTCCACCCCATGGCTGCTCCAGCTATGTTCCAGCTACCAACATTTTCCCAAGCAAGTTGGGCACTTTCCAGGCTCTGTGATGTTGTTGGCTTTTCCTTTCTCATTAAATGCCTGTCCCAGCTTCTCTACTTGGCAAGAAATGCTTCATCCTGTAAGATTCATCACAGACGTAATTGTTTTGGCCAAACCTTGCCTACCTACCCCAAGGTGAGTTAGTCCTTCCTTCCTCTTTGCCCCCCTATTACCCTCAAGTCATCTTGCGTGATATCATTGATGACGCTGTTATGTACGTACATAGCAGTTCATATAGACTGCGAGTCTGTGGGGATAGGGACTGTGCGAGTCCTCCATTACTGGAAGTGTTCAAGTCCAGCACTGGAACCACAGGATGAGGCAGGCTATAGTAGAAACCCAGCCTTGGCTGGGTGGTTTGCCAATTAATAGATACCCCTTTTAGTTCTAAGCATATGGGATTTCCTTGACTAGCTCGCCATTCTCAGAAGGGAAGAGGGAGGAGGAAGTTAGGGTGTGGGGCTGGGCAGGGGGTGAAGTCTCTGGTATCGGGTATCTTTTCCAACTTTAATAGCAACTTATTGAATATGGTCTTTTATCCTCATCATTTCCTAAGATTCCAGGGCTCTGATGAATGAAAAGCAGCTCTCCTTACTATAAAACAGTTGAGGAAACTACTGAACTAATAACAAGTAATGTTATTAAGCATTTGTTATGTATCAGGCATTCGTCTAAGTGCTTTACATATATTAATACAGTTCATAAAACTTGCTTAAATATATATTATGAATAAGTGACGATCTTGTTCAAACCCAGGCAATGTGATCCAGATCCCTACAGCTTTCTGCCGGCCATGATCACAGGTACATTGTTGTCAGAACTCTTGTTTGCGTCTCAAATTGTTAGCCTCCAAACATTTAATTATGGGGCTTAAGGTCAGCACTGCCTGAACATAGCTGTTCTCCGAAGTTGTTCCCTTTCAAAGTCCAGGAAACGACAAACCCAAGTTTATGCAACCTTGTTCCCCTTTGCATTTGTCATCCGTGGTACTCTTGTTGTCCTTGTGACCTCTACTCTTCTTTCCTTCACTCCTGTTTACACACTGTAGCCAATTGATCTTAAAAGACACAGAACAGATCATGTTACTCCCCAGCAAAGCAATTCTTCGAGATTAGCCCACTGCTTTTGGCATAATGTCCAAATATGAAACAAAAAGCCTTGCATGATGTGGGCCCATTGTTCTAAGTGTCAGGTCTGGGCTCAATAGAAGTCAAAAACAAAGCAGGAAATTAGGCCATAAAGAGACCCTGAGTGCAGCTTCAAGATGTGAGGCTCACTGTAGCATTTATACCCTACATGTCCCAGAACTTCCAAATACACTTGCTTCTCTCGTGCATTTACACATGTTGTTCCCTGCCTGATATTTGCCCCTTATGTTAGGCAGGGTTTTCCAGAGAAACAGAACCAACAGAATATAAAGAGATACCATATATACAAAGAGATTTATTATGAGAGATTGACTCACATGATTATGACAGCTGAGAAGTCCTAGGATCTGCCCGCTGCATGCTGGAGAACCAAGAAAGCTGGTGGTGGAGTTTCAGTCTAAGACCGAAGGCCTAAGAACCAGGGGAGATGATGGTGTAGGTCTCAGTCTGAGTCTGAAGACCTGAGAACCAGGAGTGCCGATGTCTGAGGGCAGAAGAGTATGGATGTCCCAACTAAAGCAGAGAGAGCGAATTTACCCTTCTTTCATCTTTTTGTTCTATTTGGGCCCACAACAGACTGGATGGTGCCCCTTGGTATTGGGGATGGAGATCCTCTTTTTTCAGTCTATTGATTCAAATACTAATCTCTTCCATAAAACCCTCACAGACACACCCAGAAATAATGTTTTGCCAACTCTGCAGGCATCCCTCAGCCCAAAGTGATACAAAAATTTAATCACACCTCTTTTCCTGACAAATTCTTACTTGCCCTAAAGTTTTGAGCTAAGCCACAAAAGACTTGTCTAGGCTGGAGGACCTAGGAGAGTGACTACTTAGACTTGGCTTAACTTGTTTCACAAGATTGGCAGACAGAGAAGTTGAACTGAGACGCAGTTGTAATAAAGCCCCCGCTGATCCCAGGGCATGTTAGTTTCCTGTGGCTGCTGCTATAACAAATTACTGCAAACTGGGTGACTTCAAACAGCACACTTTTTCTCTCACAGTTCTGAAGTCCAGAAGCCTGAAATCAGTTATCACTGAACCCAAATCAATTTGTCCGTAGGGCTGAACTCCCTCCAAAGGCTCTAGGGGAAAATCTGTTCCTTGCCTTGTTGGTATTCTTTGGCTAGTGGCCGTGTCACTCCAATCTCTGCCTCTGTCCTCCTATCACCTTCTCATGGGATTGATTGCATTTGTGTACCACCCTGATAATCCAGGATAATGCCCTAGTCTCAAAACCCTTAACTTAGTCACATCTGTGAAGAGCTAGTTTCCAGATGAAATAACATTTACAGGTTCCAGGCATTAGGACATAATATCCTTGGGGTGCGATTTTTCAGCTTCCCACATATGGGGAGCTCTGGAATTTAGATGGCCCATTATAATTACCTCCCAACTGAGGCAAGGCAATTAAGCTTTTGCATCCCTAAATTGATAAATTAGGCGAGTCAGATTACCTATGAGATGGGGCACACACTTGGCTGAGGGGGCTCCCTTTGGCGAAAGGCAATTTCCAGGAAAAGGCTCAGCTCTGAGCCTTCAGCAAGTAACACCTACTGTCAGCTGGGGTTAATGCTTTGGTCCTAAAGGGGTGGTCTAGGTGGCACATCACCAAATCCTCTCAACCTGCTACCTTTTATGGCCTATAACTGTGCCACAGTCATTGATTTCTGGGCATTATTTGTACTGAGTCATAAAGCCCTCTATAGGCTTGACCATTGCCTACCCCAAGAGCATACTTTAAGCATCACTCTTTCTTTAAAACCTTCCTATAACTTGCCTCTCTCCACTTTTCGCCTGTACAGAATTACTTTTTTTCCTCCGTTCCCATGTTACTTTATACCTCTTTCAGTACTCATTCTAATCATGTAATGATTGATATTTACCTGTCTGTCTTCCCTTAGTAGACTGTTAGCTCCTTAAGGGTAGGGTTCCTGATTTGTTCCTATTTGCAACCGCCTCAGTATCTGGCAGACCATAGGTGCTCATAAATTTTTAATGAATGCACTAAAAAATGTAGCTTAAAGCAGCCACTCTCTGCCTCTTCATCAATTTCTGGAGCAGATGGAACAGCCAACTGTATGAACGAAAGCCATCAAGCATGTCCAGCAAAAGTGACTGAGGGTGTATCAGGAGGCTGTAAAATAAACAATATCTCAAGGGTCACAGCTGTTTCACTCTGCCTTTCAGCCAAGAAATGCCATGATTTACTTTCTGTTCTTGCCAAGGATGAAGAAATAAAGTCATAAACAAAAGTGAAGGAGTAAAGAATTGCTCAGCTTGGATGGACAGGTCAATCTGCTTGCCCACCTGTGGCCAGGCAAGCGTGATCAAAGAATAATATACTTTCCCCTTCTATTCCCATCTCACAGTATTTATTCTTTGACAAGGATGAAGGAAGCTCCAACAGGAAATGGACTACCACTTCCGACATCACTGACAAAGTCAGTTTTATACACAGATGACACTGAGTGTCCTCATCATTGTAGGTACTTACCAAAATCTGCCTCAAAAACACCCCTTTTGTCTCCAGAGTGCTAAATTTCCAGAGTGCTCCTGTGTAATATCTATTTCACAGAGAGAGTTGGAGGATTTTGCAATTAGGAATTAATGAATGTAGAAATTCCTAGAACAGTACACATGGCACACACCTAATAAATGTTTTTGTTCCTTCACTTTCCTATAACAATTTCAATCACAAGTTATTTATTCATATGGAAGGTTTGGCAGAACGCAGTCAATATGGTTGTTCATGCGTGTTTTATTTTCAAAATTTACATTTGTTAAAGAAACATACGCACATAGTAACAGTTCAAACAGTAGGAAGCAATATTAAATGAAAAGAAAATTTTTCTGTCCTCCTCTCCCCAAACCTTCTGTTAGCACAATTATTCTAAATAATATGCTGAAATCTTTTTTTCCCTATTTATCAATTATAGGTAGTAACTGTAAACTGTGCCTATGAAAAATGAGGAATTTGATTGATTTATACTACTACTTCCCTCCTAGTTTTGTTATTTATATTGTTACTTAATTCTTTGACTGGTTTCATTTATAACTATAAGCAATATATGTAAATCTCTATTTCTATTCTTGTCGTAATGTAAGTTATTCCTTGGTATCTGCTATTTAAATAATGAAATTGTAAATTTGTAGAGCCTCACACCCAGTATTTGACGGTAAACTGACTCAGTCAGTGGTGGAGGAGGCAGAGGATTGATTTGTTCCATTTTCTATTTTTGTGGCTGATTTCAACCCACCAACCTGACTTTGAATTCCCTTCTGTAATTATAATAATCTTCAATGATTTTTCTATGGTTTGACTTTTGAGAAATCAATAAGCTGCATTCACAAAATTATGATTATGCGAATGTTATTCAATAGAGAACCAAATATTGTGATTCCCACAGAGAAAGAAATGTAATCTTGATGGGAAATAAAGTAGATGATAAAATAAACTATAATTTTCAAGTTCCCATTGTATTTTAGAAACAATTAAATCTATCAATCTGAAGGAGAACACACCTCTTCCGAAATTCAAAAGAGGTAATATAATGTAGCAGGAATAATAGATAACAGAAAATAAGTACTAACTTTTATATAGTTTTGATCACAGAAGTATGCTGTTTTGCAAAATACTTGGAAGGACATCCTGCAGGCTTAGCATTATTTAAGGTTACTATAAAAAAGAAAACAGAGACAGAAAATTATTTCCCATCTATATCATAACCCCCCAAAAGTACCAGAAAAATGGACCCAGATTCTAAGCAAGAATTTCAGTGGTATGAAAAAAAGGGGAGACAGGTTTGTGGTTTTGTGTAAACATGTAAGATCAGGGCTTCCTGCCTGAGATGTCATTGGCAACTGCAGACCCACTACTTTCCCAAGTATGTGTGAAG
>RJWJ010020387.1:0-29138 GCA_004363605.1 Indri indri | reverse complement strand
TATATATATATATATATATTTTTTTTTTTTTTTTAAGTTGTCCAGCTAATTTCTTTCTAATTTTAGTAGAGACGGGGTCTCACTCTTGCTCAGGCTGGTCTCAAACTCCTGAGCTCAAATGATCCACCCGCCTTGGCCTCCCAGAGTGCTAGGATTACAGGCGTGAGCCACTGCGCCCGGCCTTGAATATGTTTTTTTAGAGAAAGAAGAGATACTTTGAGTAGGACTTCTCTGTACTTTTAGTTTGGGGTGGGAGAGAATTGCAGTCCAATGCCCAAAAGCTCTGGGCGTGTCCAGCAGCCTTCAGCATACATGGCGGCTTTTGGATTCTCCGGCTGTGTGGGTTGGTGCGTCTGGGATGCACAGGAATATTCCAGGGGACAGAGAGAAGCAGTTGCTCTCTGGCTGTCGTCTCTGTGCTCTGCGGCCGAGGCTGCCCTCTGTGGGTTCGCAGGGCCATGATTCCGGCCCGGAGCTTCGCACAGCAGCCAGGACTTTTCTGAGGCGGAAACGAGATCCGACGCTCCTGCTCTCAGGGGATTGCTCGCAAAGGTTGTCTTCCTCAGAGTGCTTGATAGAGTTGGCTTTGTATTCCCTGAGGGGCGCAGACGTCTGGTTGTTGCAGGCTCACTAAACTTAACACGTACAGCCAATCTTTTAAATGAAATCGTCTCTCCTCTAAGGCAGCAGTTCTCAGCCAGGGAGATTTTTCGCTTTCAGACATTTGGCAATGTCTAGAGGCTATTGTGATTGTCACATTGGGGCAGGAGAGGGCAGGTGCTTCTGGCACGTGGTGGTAGAGCCCAGGGTGCTGCTGGGCGTCGTGCAGTGTGCAGGACAGCCCCAGGAGTGACCTGGCCCATGTCCACAGTGCCAGGGAGGACAGCGCCGCTCAGAGCCAGGGGCCACAGAGGCCTGTGCTGCCACGCAGGCTGCGTCCTGGTCCTGCCACGCAGCCATCTGCAGAGGCAGAGCGGGGTGTTCAGGCCACTTTCCGTGGCGGAACTTCCTGGTGGTTATAGGACGAAAGCCCCTCTCATAACTAAAATCGTGACACTGAGACCCGCGGAGAGCCCAGGGCTTTTTGCAGCGGTGCCCTTGGGATGAGGTTGAGAAATGGTGACGCTCTTGCCCCGAGCGGGACTGGGCAGCTGAAGACGCCACCGCGACCCTGCCGGGAGCTGCCAGCAAGGCACAGAATGGAAGAAGGAATCACTAAGGCTCTCCCCGTGTATCAGCACTTCATTATGTTAATGAGTCAGTATTTGTCAATTTTGTACCTCAGAAATTTAAAAGGTACCTTTCGATTTTGGCAAATGTAAAAAATAGATTTCAGCTCAAAAGATAAGACTTGAGAACATGGTGTGTCGAAATGTCTTTTGTTTCATGCTTCTTTGCTGCCTTTGGGACCTGTGTGCCTGTACCTAGAAGGTATTAAAGATCCAGCAGCCGACGTTTTACTGCTTGCCACGCCAAGGACGTGGCGGGGCTGCGGGCAGGGCAGGCGTCCAGGCTTCCGTACTGGCGCCTCGCTGAGCCTGAACATTGTGGGAGCGGGATAGACAGCTCGGTGTTTCCAGTGCGTGAAAGGGCAGTGGTTTCTCAAGCTGCCCAAACCCTTTCTCCCATCAGTGCAGGGGCGGCCCTGCCCAGCAGAAGGCTCCTTTGGCCCCTCCCCCCATGGCAACGTTGGGGAGACAGGGGAGGGTGGGAGGAGCTCTCTCCCGCCAGGCCCAGGGGGCCCTGTTAGGATCTCCTGCCCGCCCACCTTTCAGGAGGAAACTTTATCCAGCTCAGCATTTGCTGAAGCATCTTTGTGTTTCGCTTATACAGATGATATGTGGTACCTGCTCGTTATAAAACAGCAAGGGAGTACACAAGCGTGTTGCTGTAAACCCAGAGCTCACCCTTCTCCTTCCTCCTAATGGTGTGTGTACGTTCTGTCTGTTGTAATGGAGGTCATTTCTGCGAGAAGAGATTCCTGCAGAGCAGGAGTATTAAAAGAAGTGGATATGAGACAGGCACGATGACTCACGCCTATAATCCAGCACTTTGGGAGGCCGAGACAGGAGGTTTGCTTGAGCCCATGAGTTTGAGACCAGCCTGGTTAACAAAGCGAGATCGCAACTCTACAGAAACTGAGAAAAATTAGCCAGGCATGGTGGCGTGCACCTGTAGTCCCAGCTACTTGAAGGCTGAGGCAGCAGGATCCCTTGAGCCCAGGAGTTGGAGGCTGCAGTGAGCTATGATGATGCCACTGCACTCTACCCAGGGAACAGAGCAAGATTGTGTCAAAAAAAAAATTAGCTATGGCACCCTCCACCCTCTCCAGCCCTTGCAGCGAGGCATTCATTCTTTCAGCACCAGCGATGCGAGCCAGTCATCAGCGCGGTTGCCGCCTTCTCACTGTGTGCGGGGCAGTGCTCAGGTGGCAGGGGGCATGATGCTGTACACTCTCTGCTCTCCTTTCCTCCACACAAAACGAGACCGTGTTGCACATGACGTTCTAAAACATTTTAAAAATCATCGTAAGCCTCTGGCATCTTTCCACATCAGTGCCTGTAAATAACCTCAGTCTCTGTCACGGGGGCAGTTCTGTAACGTGGACGTATGGTGTGTGGACAGTACTTTGCCCATTGATTCCTTCATGTTGCATATATCAGGCTCTAGTTCAGCCCCTTTATTTTGGGATTTTAAAATGTAAACTAGAATTTGATTTGTCTCTATGTAATAGTCCATGTGGGCCTTTGGGGCCTAAGTTTCTTCTGTCCCTTGGCTCCACTGCCCCTCAGCTGTTGTCTGTGGCATGGTGGCTTTTGTCTGTGGCATGGTGGCTTTTGTCTGTGGCATGGTGGCTTTTGTCTGTGGCGTGGCAGCTGTTGTCCTTGGCATGGTGGGTGTTATCTGTGGCATGGTGGGTGTTGTCCGTGGCATGGTGGCTTTGTCTGTGGCATGGTGGTTGTTATCTGTGGCGTGGCAGCTGTTGTCCGTGGCATGGTGGCTGTTGTCTGTGGCATGGTGGGTGTTGTCCGTGGCATGGTGGCATTTGTCTGTGGCATGGTGGGTGTTGTCCGTGCCATGGTGGCTGTTATCTCTGGCATGGTGGGTGTCGTCCGTGGCATGGTGGCTTTTGTCTGTGGCATGGTGGGTGTCGTCCGTGGCATGGTGGCTGTTATCTGTGGCATGGTGGGTGTTGTCCGTGGCGTGGTGGCTGTTATCTGTGGCATGGTGGGTGTTGTCCGTGGCATGGTGGCTTTTGTCCGTGGCATGGTGGGCGTTATCCGTGGCATGGTGGCTGTTATCTGTGGCATGGTGGAAGATGGTTCACCACGTCCACACCCTGGCGTGGGTGAGCACGAGAGCAGCACTTATAATTTGGACGGTGCACTTTTGACCAGGTACCATGGGCCGGAATTCAGCTGTAAGAATAGACTTAGCTATAAAGGCAGCTGGACAGAGTGTTCAGCTAAAACTCCATTGGTAAAGAAGAAGGCAAAATAAGATGTTAGACTAGCAGGCTCTACCACAGCGGCATTTGGATGGTTTACAGTTTTTTACCAGCCAAGATGCTGTATGTCCTTGTACATACATCTCTGCGTGCACATGCAATTGTTTCTATAGGGTGGATACCTAGAAGCAGTCAAAAGAAATATACATTTAAAATTTTTAAAAATACTGCCAAATTGCCTTCCAAAAAAAGCTTCCTTGATCTACATTCCTACCACCGGTCAATGAGTGCCCTGTTGAACACATCCTTGTCAACATGGGTATTACTCATCTTTTATCTTTCTTTCCTGTTTACCAGATGGAAATGATAGAATGGATGGATGGATGGATGGATGGATTCTCATTGTAATTTGCATTTACACGATTAATTGAGAGCATGAAACCCTTCTCAGGATCACTGACCATTCATGCTGCTTCTGTGAATTGCCTGTTTGTATCTTTTGCCTGATTTTGTATTTTTTTGTTCTGTCCTTTGTTCATCTGTAGCTGCAGCTTATGTACACACATTCTCAATGTAAATTCTCCGTCACACATGTTGTACCTGCTTCTAAAATTGCTGCATGGAATTGGTATGTGTTTTTATCAGCATTATATAATTTTTATCTTATTGTATCTGCCCGTCTTTTTCTTTAACACTTCTAGGTTTTGTGACTTATTTAAGAAGGCCTTTCTTACACCAAAATAAATAAAAATCTTTTATTGTGCTTTTACATCTAGGTTTTTAATCCACTCTGGTTTTGTTGTATTTGTAGAATCTCACACTGCATATCAGATGGTTAGTTAGATTTTGCAGCATCACTTACTAAACTACATTCTTTCTTGACTGACTTAAAATGCCACCTTCGTCACAATTGTCTATGCGGGCCTGTGTCTGGGCTTTCTCTTCTGTCGATTTGTGGTCTCACCCTCCCTCGTGCCATCCTGTCATTGCCACAGATTTAGAGTGTGTTCAATATCTGGCAGCGTGGTTCTCTGTTCGTTATTCTCTGTTAAATTATTCTTATTCTTGTGCACTTCTCTTCTACACTGACTTTAGAATAAACTTGTCCAATTCCATTAAAGGGAAAACTCTGAGGGTATTTTGACTGGACTTGGCTTGACATTCTAGATTCATTAGGACAGAATTGACATCCGTGGACTCCATCAGTGAGAGCTCATTTGGCGAGAGCATTTCAAGGCGTTCTCTTACATAGCACACTGACCGTAAACAACCCGCCAGGTGAGGATAGTTCAACGACGTGAAACGGCTGAGTGTAAGAAGAGAGTGATCCTCTCTCATGGTGTAGATGTCTGCGCACCTATGTTGTTGGCGTGTTGCATTGTCATGCCTGGCGTGGAACTCACTTCTGGTTCTTTGTTGCGCATGTCCGAAGCCTCTGCTGGCTCCGGGGTGCCTGATTCCCCCAGGCCTCACGTGGTCGTCTGTCTTCTGCCCTTTCTTCCTGTTGCGCTGTAGATAGTACTATAGCAGTGCCAGAGGGGTGCGTGTGGCCCAGCTGCTGAGAAACAAACGCACCTTCACTGTGAGTTTGATTTCTGCCAATTTCTGAGAATCCGATTTCTGCCAGAGTTTCACCACTGACTCCATTGATGTCCAAGGAAAGGTAAACAGGCGAAGGTATTCCATGGAGGAGAATTGCTTTAGAATGCTAGCTCTTTCCCCAGTGGGATGAGAACCTTCTTCTCTCCATTTACCAGTAATCACTAGAGTCTTTTCAGGTGCTAAACAGTACAGTGTGTCCAGAAAAATATGTCACTTAGAGCAGTGGTCCCCAACTGTTTGACACCAGGCTCTGGTTTTGTAGAAGACAGTTTTTCCATAGCCGGGGGTGGGGGAATGGGGGTGCATTGCCGCCTCGGCTCCACCTCAGATCACCAGGCCTTGGACTCTCTTGGGGAGCGCAGCCTGGATCCCTCGCACGCAGTTTGCAATGGGGTTCGAGCTCCTATGAGGGTCTGATGCCCCTGATCTGATGGGGAGGGGGCTCGGGCAGCGACGCGAGTGATGGGGAGTGACTGTGGGCGCAGGTGGGGCTTCGCTTGCCTGGCCGCTGCTCACCTCCTGCTGTGCCGGTTCCTGGCGGCCACGGACCGGTGCTGGGGGTCGGGGACTGCAGACTTAGAGGACTGGTTGGTGTTAAAAGGCTGTTGTTCTGTGATTTGTAAAACATGTACAGTGCCAAACCCACTTGCACCCCTTAAGTGTGATTCTTGGAAGCATTTAGAGGATAAAGTGCTTATCGGCATCTCTGAACTCAGAGATAGTGGCGTGCAAGTTTGAGGACCTTGCTCATCAGAGCTCATCTCTCTCACGATGAGGTGTGTGTCACGTTGTCTAAGCACAGACATGGTACAGGGTAAAAGGGTGAGCAGAGAAACAGTGTGAACAGCATGTGTATCTTTTTCATTTATGAGAGCGGCGTGGGATACGCAGGGGCGTGAGCACACGCTCTAAGGAGACAGCAGGTAGCTGGAGCCGCAGCAGCTGCAGAGGCGTTCTGGGGCGAGGGACGTGAACTTGGTCCAGCACTGGACACTTACGGGAGTGAGACATCACATGAGTAAATGTGCAGAAGTTTAGTTTGCTGTTATGATAGTTTTGTATAAATGATAACTCGAGAACTCCATCTCTCCGACCAGCAGAATGTGTCGTACCTTCTTTTAAAGTGCGGGTACTTGTTAGCAGCCTGTGTTCTTGCGATGTACACGTGACACGTGCGCACTTTGTTTTCCAGAACTACACGCAGTACATCCCCCTGTCCATATATGACCTGCAGACGTGGATGGGCAGCCCGTCGATATTCGTCTACGACTGCTCCAACGCCGGCCTTATCGTCAAGTCCTTCAAACAGTTCGCGCTGCAGCGGGAGCAGGAGCTGGAGGTGAGGCGCAGTGTCGCTGGGTCTCTATTCTTGCCTCCTGGGGTGGGGGTGCGGGGGGAGGTTGGTAGGTTGGGGGTGCAGGACGTTCTCTGAATGGGATGTGCTCGGAGCGCGGAGGGCGGATGGTGTATTCGATGACACAGAACTGGGAGGGTACTCCGCACAGGTTTGTGGGCTTATCTTACGTCTCATTTTACTCGGTGTTATTTTTAATCTGAACATTCATTAAGTGATAACATTAGTAGAGCTGATTTGTGTCCCAGTGGTCTCTATCTCTAAAATAAATGTTAAAGTAAAGCAGACATTATTTTAGGAGAAATGGACCCATATGTTCGATTCCACAGTCTTCGAGTCCACTAGCGTCTTTGTTATTGCCCCGGTTTCTCAAAAGCCCACTAAGCTAAATGATAGAAAACAAACCAAAGCAGCTGTCATTGGTGCTCCCATTTAAAGAACTGGCGAGCCTGTGTGGCACTCTGATAATGAAGAGACGTTTTGCTTGGTTGTTTTAATTAATATTTGATGTTTGAATTAAACAGTGAATTCTAAAGACAAATTGAAGAGGCAGTTTCAATTAAGAGGCTCTATCCTGTGGCCGGCACAAGAGCATCAGAATAAAATATTCTGCAGCCTCGAGGGGGTCGTGAACTCTGATTGGCTGCAGTACAGGAAATTCGTGATTCAGGAACAGAAATGGTCTTGAGTATGTTTCCTCGAGCCTTTTTGGGTCTGTTCAATTTTAATGTATGTTATCTTTTTCACATTTCATCAGAGAATAATGCTAACATAATCAGTAACAAAATTTGAAATTCTATTTGGTAGAATTTGAAGTTAACATGTCTGGAGTGTGCTATTTTATATTTACAAAGTAAGTCCCCACGCAGAACATCGCATGAGTAATGCATATAATGCCCTTTATCCATGAAAATCAAACTGAACACCACAAGTTTCTCTGTTTTGTATTTTGTAACAAGAGAAAGGAAAGATCAGGGTTTGTATCATCAAATTTTTACCTTGCTTTTAGGCATTTCATCTGAGTTTACCCAAGGGATAGTTTATCTAATGAGCGCTAAAAAACTCAAAGCAATGAGAGGTAATTTACTTTTCCTTGCATCAAGTAATAAATATTGCAAAAAATTTTTTTACATTTATAATATGTAAATTAAAATGCCAAAGAATCCTGGCTGATTTTTGCACCCAATTTATGGGCGGTAGAGTGATTAAGGGAAAGACCAATACATCAGCCTTAGTTAATTAAAACATGTTCAATATAGTCCCTCTCCCCTTTCAGCAGAAGGCCGCGTTTCTAGCTCACGCGTAACATTAAATGTTTACTTTGTCGCACTTTGAGTATCCGCTCAGTTAGTACTGTATGTGTTCTCTGTATGTTGCCAAGGATTAATCAGCCTGAGATACTGTTCATTTCATTAAGTGCTACGCAAAAGATTTCCATGCATTTTTTTGGAAAAAAATGTTTAATTGAGTCATTCCTCACAAAGGAGATCAAAGGAAAAAAAATGTTAACTGAGGTGGCAAATAGACAGGAACGCAGCGTTATACCATATGCTTTATAATTAGCTCTGACTTTTATCTTCCTTCTTTTTCTTAATTACAGTGTAGATCAGTCTTGTGTTTTTCTATTGCACTTACTATTATTGGCTATTGTTAAGCTGGTCTCTTGCATAAACAGCGGAAATTAAAATGATAAAATTGGCTCCCAGCTACTATCCTAATGTTCATTTTAGTTCTTTTGCTATCTGCTGTAGAAAGAGTAATCTTATGTGTCTTGTTAGGTTTATTCTTTTAAAATATTCATTTCTTCTCTACAGCTAGCCAAATTCTTTGTAAATTCACAATATATTTTAATACTTTTTATTGTATAACACGTGAACTAAAAGAAATTGGCAGGTAAATGATTTGTGCCAGTGTTTAAAAAAATAGAGTAAAAAATGATTAAATGTAATGCAAGAAAATGGTTACTTGGACCAGAAAGCCTCCAGATAACAAACATTAACACAAATATGAGCGACATAAATTTTATGAGACGATTATCAGCTTTCGTATTGTCAGTGGTGCTGTGCTTGTCCTGGGAGCGTGGGGTGTTCACGGTGCGCCGCTCAGAGGAGCTGCGGGTGGAGGAGGCTTCACGGAAGCACAGCGCAAATCATCGCACACAATCGAAACTTCTTTGTGGCCAGAAAAATGCTTATCTGTCACTCAGTAATCTTCCTCATATTTTTCATTGCTTTGCAATTTGAAAATTAAGGACAATCTTCAAGTCTCTCTGCTTTCCATCTTCTCTTTTTCAATAAGTAGTTTTATTTTTACCAAATTAGTATATGCCGTGGTTTAAAAAATCAAGTAGCACAGAGGGCCTGTAGCGGATACAGTCCTGGCCCTGTACCTCCCCTGCTGGACTCTGCCACCAAAGGCACCTCTTCCAGCTGTCTGTGTCTCCACATCTGCAAATGACACGCCGATGCTACTGTTTCTCGCTGCACCCATTTTAGGTTCTCTGTGGCTTTCTCCTACCATATAGACCAAGAGCAGAGCTGCCATTAGTAAACTCTTTTTAAAGAATGGAGAAGCCGTGTACAAGTCTGGTAGTGAATAAACATGTTACATGATAGTTTTAACTAACGCTTGTTATTTGTGTTCAAGAGTGAGTCCCAAAGAGAAAATTCTGGATTGGAGGGGCTGTGTCATTAACTGCACCTTCCTGCTCCCCCGCTGCCGCCTGGTTACGTTGCTTTATTCGATTTCTCTGCACTCGTAACCTTTGCAGTTTTAAATGATACCGTTATGCGCTTCTTTCTAGCTGTATCGATGATACATGACACCTTTTGGTTTTCAGGCCCGTAGCTTCATGTGCTTTCTTTTGCTGCCTGTCTTTCCCAGCTTTCGTCATCCACATTCTACTTTTATAACCATCTTCCATTTTCCAGCCATAATTAAGCACCTATGTTTAGAGTTTGGGTTGATTCTATAACAGGACAAAAAATAAACCTTGTTACTTGATGATGACCAGGTAAATATTAGTCTTTGAATAGCTAAATAGGGCCCTGAGATACACACTTTTTTAGAACCGTTTTTGTTTGTTTGCTTTTCCTGGACGTTTTTCTTCTTTAATTACATACCTGTAACACTTTAATTTCCAAATTCTCAAGGAGAGCATCGCAGTGCAGAACGTGCCCTTTGTCCCCAGCGTCTCCTTGCGCAGCTGCCGCTCTCGGGTGATGCTTCTGCGTGGGCCTGCCCCATGGCCTGCCCCGTGGCCATCACCGGGGGCTCCTTTGCAGCTCTCCTGGGCGCAGCCACCGTTTCCAGGTCCCGCCTGGTCCTCCTCCTTGGTTTTCTCCTGTGTTCTACCAGAGCAAGTCCTCAACTTGCAGCCTGCAGAAGGACGTGCAGGAGTGTCTTGCTCGGAGCCTAAGCATTTGTGTTTGCAATGCTTTCAGCTGTAAGTAATGAAAAACCTCATGATTGGTTTTAAAGCAAATAGCAGTTTGTCTTTTTCACTAGTGAGATTTCTGAGGCAAACGATTTACTTCTTCAGCCGTTACCTCTGCTCTGGCGTCCACAGCTGGTTGATGCTTTATCCTCACGAGTGTGACGTGGCCATCGTAGCTGCAGGCGTTTTGTGCCTCTGGGGCGGGAGGAGGAGGAGGAGGGGGCATTGCTGGCCATGCCTGTCCCTCTTCCTAGGAGACTGCAGTCCACCCTCCGTACTTGTGGGCTCCAGGTCTACGGATTCGACCAGCTGCAGATTGAAAATACTGGGTCTGTACTGAACATGGACAGACTTTTTTTGTTGTCATTATTCCCTAAACAGTACAGTTCAACAACCATTGACATAGCATTTGTATGTATTAGGTGTTATAAGTAATCTAGAGGTGTTTTAAAGTATACAGGAAGATGTGCATAGGTTTATACAAATACTGCACCATTTTACACCAGAGACTTGAACTTTCGAGGATGTTGGTGTCTCGGGGGTCCTGGAACCAATTCCCCGCACATACGGAGGGATGACTGTAAACGCAGACATCTCTTTAGGTCTCATTGGCTGGAGCTGGGTCATGTAGCCACTCAGCTACAATTGGAGGTTGGCTGAAGGGGGAGGAGTTGGCAATGACTGTTGGATTATCTGATGACAAACGTCAGCTACATCGCACATGTAAGATGCCGTCATTCCAGCTACATGTTAGAGATTGTGTGGCTATGGAATTTTAGGCTATTTTCACTCTTAAAACAATACCACTCTTACTATTAATACTTTCAGAGTACAAGTAGATGTACTTGGAAAGTCTGCCACCTGGCCTTGTAGCTGTGACCCATCCAAAGATATCACTATCTCCATCCAGATAGAAGCCATAGAAGGAATATTTATAGTCACAGTACATGATATATTGAATGAGTTCGAGAGAATGTGAAAGAGAAAAAGAGAATACAGATGTTTTTGTAACAACTTATATCTTGGAAATGAAATCCTTGGTCTTGTCTTCCATGAAGACGGCAGTAAAGCCTGGAGTCCGATCTAGGCAAGTTTCCCTTCTGTTCCTTTGGCGGGAAGTGAGCGAGTCGATTGCGCAGAAGGCACACGCCTTTTCCTCACAGAGACGGTGTGAGCTCAGCTCGGTCCTGATGAGACTTGGTCCCGAACAGCACCATGTTCATTTGCTTTAAGACTGGATCATAGACACTTCCCTGGGGGTAGCCATGGAGACAGTGTGGGAACGTCTTCCTGGAGAACAGGTTGTCACGTGGCAGTCACAGGCACAATTCTCTTCTCCTGCCACCCCTTTGCACTCCGTAAGGTTTTCTCATGACACTTCCAAGGAAATTGTTTTTATCTGACAGTCTCTGAACACCGTTGTGTGGTCCAGTCCTGCGGCCTCTGGCACACCATTCCTGCAGCAGAGAAGCTTGCCAAATAGCCACCTGTTTTCTAGCGAGGATCAAGCTTGTTTCTGCAGCACCTGAGTCTGCAGAGACTTATCTACCCTAGTCTCCATTCCGAAATCCCGTATTTGAACTCACCTATGATACATTGTCCTCATGCACTGATGACTATAACTGAGTTTTATGTCAAATATTTAAGCTAAGTAATTCTGACAAAAATGATTAATGTCCAGAATCTTCAGGTTCCTCAAAAAATGTTAAGTGTATATGCCACAGAGCTAAAGAATTCATATTTTGAAATCTTACAGTTTGTTTGCTACTACTGTAGACAGCGACATTGCATTGTTCTGGAATTCTGCAGCGAAAGTCAATTCTCTGTGATAAAAGGTTACGATTTGTCGGAGCACAGTGGCTCACATCCGTAGTCCCAGCTACTTGGGAGACTGAGGCGGGAGAATTGCTTGATGCCAGGAGTTCGAGGATACAGTGAGCTAAGATCAGGCCACTGCATCTAGCCTGGGCAACATAGCAAGACCTTGTCTCCTAAAAAAAAATAGAAAAGGTTAATATTTGTAGTGCTATAAGAACTGTCTGTGATTTCTCAATACCACAGGTTAATTCTCTGGTGACCTGTCAGAAGGTGTATTTCTTGGTCACTGTTACCAAATTGGAATTTATTAATATGTGTGTGAATTGCAAATATTCCCCATGGACTTGGCGTTGTCATGGCGTTCCTGACTTCAGAACAGGGGTCCATGGTGCTCATTCTGTGGAGAGTTCATCTTTCACGTTCCGATGTTCGTGTGTGCCGTTCTTTCTCTTGTAATTTTGTTGTTTATCATTTGTAGGTAGTAGGGAAATGAGTTGATGTCCGTTATGTAATAACTTTAGTAATCTCCAAGTGATACTAACTTGTAGGTTTTAAAAAGATGTTCTCTTTTCTATGGTATCCCTATTTCCTCAGTATACATGTTTTTCATTGGTTTATTCTCTTTCATACTGGGAGCTTATGATGGTTTTATTGTTTCTCACATTTAAGAATGAAGAGAAATTAACCCCCAGCTGCTGCACATCCGCGGCTGGGAACTGGCCGCCTAGGGCCTTGCCCTGCAGAAGGCAGGCAGGTGCGGGCTGCTGGGCCAGGACTCACAGACGCCCCTACGCAGCCTGCACTTCTCTGGGATGTCAGGGACTGCACTGGCTGCCCCGATACATCTTTAGAGGAAAAAACCTCTGAGTGCCTTCTGGGGAGGGTGGTGGTGGAGGACAGTTAGAGGGCACCTGAGTGTAAGCACACAGGTGAGAAGCTGCTCTCCCGAGGACAGGTCTTCAGGTAACCCTGTCTTCCAGCCCAGCCGCCCCAGGCTTGGCAGGGGAGCCACCTTCCCTCTAACCTTCTCTGCACACACACCGACAGTTTCCATCTCTCTTTAGTAAAGGCTGGCCACAGTCACCTTTGTAAGCCTTGTACTTTATTTACAGTAAGCTGTAAGAATTTATAATAGGGATATGTATTTGTTCTATTTCAAAACAAATAGAACATCTGCTCCCTGGTGTTAAGAAATGTATAGTTGTAGTTGAAACTCTCTCTCTTCCTCACTCCCCCACACACTACAACAGAAAAGAATTACATTTGTGATTTAGAAGAAATGCTGCCATTACAACTATTTATATTATAGGAGAGAGGGGGTGTAATCTAAAAACATATATAGTAGAAACCCCTTTAATTGGCATCCTCAGAACTGCCACCCCCAACATCTAGCTGGGGAGAGTAAAGCCTGTGGAAAATGCGGAATTTTGTGGGGCTGGGCCTGTGCGCGGGGTGGTCTGGTGAGCTGACTTGCCAGCCCGTGGCGGAAGGGCCCTGGGGGGCAGCGGGGAGGACGGCCAGCCTGCGGGGGACCAGGGCCTCCCGCCCGCGGAGCTGGGAGAGAAGAGGGGGCAGGGTGAGACCCTGGGCCGGCCCAGGGTGCCCGGCGAGCCTCAGCCTCTGCACGCTCCTGTCCCGTTGGGGCTGCCCTGGTAGCTCACAGGGCGCTTTACGCGCAATCCCCGTCAGTCCGTGTGCTCGAGTGGAGCATGGTCTCCAGCGTCCTGCTCCTGCTGTGCGCTGGGCACCGGCCCTTCCTGTCGCGTGTCGGGGAAGATGAAGTTCTTTTCTCTTGGCACCTTTTCTACTCTCGGTCTCTAATTTGAAAGCTTCAGGAAAAAGAAAAGTAATTTCTCTGCATAAAAAATTTAAGAACCCTCACCACCGATGGTATGAAATTCACAGACAAAACAAAACATCATGAGCACTCTCAGCTTTCAGAGTATAGCTAAGATTCTGCTTCCTCCAAAAACACTTCCCTCAACCCGAACCCTTCCTCAGCCGACTTAATGTAGGGATTTCTTACACAATGAATTTGACACTTAGTTATGCTTTGTCTTGTGGTATCTCTTCTCTTGTTGTCAGCTGTAATTTAAATCTGTTATGTAAACCTGTCAAGAATGCCTCATATTAAGTTGAGGCTTAGGAAATATTTCTAGATTTGGTTTGATAAATCTATCTTTGAATAAAATACCTTTAGTTATCTTCTTTAGATGTGTCTGTGATGCATGGAATATATTTGATCTTTAATTGATTTATATGAAATGCAAAAAGAAACAAAAAATTATTAGCTCTAATCCGTGAATAATACAAGTAATTTTCATAAAACTGGGAGTGTTTCTGACGTTTTCTTAGAATTTAATCTTTTTTCGTAATTTTATCTGTTTTAAAATATTATCAGAAATTGCATAATGTTCTGGCCAGCCCTGCGCGGTGCAGAACAGGGGCCTGTCCGCCTGGCCCTGCTCCCGCGCCCCCCGCCTGAGGCCGGGGCTCTCCCCCGACACCGAAGCTGAAGGGGTTTGTGGTAACGACCAGGTGAGCTGTCCCAACGGGTCCTGGTGGCTCTGGGCGTGTAGCTTCCACTGGCAACAAGAAAAATGGCTGAAGACGGAGTCTCATGAGAGCGGAGGGGCAGGCGGAAAACCGGCCACCATCTGCGGAGAGGGACGTCTGGCCACTAAGCGCTTTTCCCCGACACCATGGCAGGAAGCAATAAAAAGGCATTCCTCCTCCTGCCTCTTCTCAGCATCACACCGTGTGTCCCAGCCTGTGCAAAAGGCAAAAAAAAGAAACACGCACACAGATCAGAAAAGAAGAAATTAAACTTTTTTTTGAAAATGAAGTGATCATCTGTGTTGAAATGCAAACTGTGAAGATCTGCGTGATATTTACAGAACACTACACCCAACAACGGCAGAACACACGTCCTTCTCAGTGTCCACGGAGCGCTCATCGAGTTAGCGCCTATCCTGGGTCATAAACCTCGACAAATGTTAAGTAACTGAAACCACATGGAGTATGTTCTTTAACCACGACAGAGTCATCTAGAAGTCAATAAAAACAGCAGAAAAATCTCTGGAAAAAATTTAACAGCACATTTCTAAATAACGCATGGGCCGGAAGCCTCAAGCGGAATTTAAAAGTACATAGAATTGAATGAAAGCGAATATATAACACGTCAGCATCTACAGAATGCAGCTAAAGCAGTGTTGGAAGGGAAATTTATAGCACTAAAATGCTTATGTTAGAAAAGAGGAAAGATACCAAATTAGTAATATAAATTTCTACCTCAAGGAACTAGAAATGATGAGCAAAATAAACTTGAAGGAACCAGAAGAAGGAAATAAAGATAAAAGCAGAAACCACTGGAATTGGAAATAGTAAAACAATAGGAAATATCAATGAGACAAAAAACTGTCAGTTAAAAAAAACCACCATAAAATGGATAAATTCCTCCCAAGACTAACAAATATATAGCGAGAAGAATCCAGAATGAAATGGAAAGTCTCTGCAGATCCCGCAGCCGTTAAAGGAACAGTGAGGGGATCCTGAGTGGACAGCAGGAGCAACTTCCCACCCAGGAATGCGGTGGCTTAAAAGAAATGGACCGATTCCTCTGATACCACAAACTGCCGAAATCTAACCAAGATGAAATAATCTGAATAGTCCTATAACCGTGGAAGAAACTGAATTTGGAATTTCAAAATTCCTGAAAAAGATCTCTAGGCCCTGGTGGTTTCACTGGGGAGTTCTACCAAACATTTAAAAAGAATTAACATTCTTTTTACACAGTCTCTTCCAGAAGACAGAATGGTTGAGAATGCTTCTCAGTTCATTTTATGAGGTCCTCATTACCCTGATGCCAAAACCAGATACGCAGGTCACAAGGAAATGCAGCAAACTGTAGACCACTGTCTGTCACAAACTTGGATGCAAAAATCCTCAACAAAATAATAGCAAGTCAGTCCTAGCAATTTATAAAAGGAATTGTACTCCATGCCTGAGTGGCACTTATAAATGGGTACGTGAGTCTGGCTCAGTGTTCAGAATTCCGTCAGTGAAATCCACCACGCCCACAGCCTAAAGGAGAAAGATCACGCGACCCCGTCAGTGGATGCAGAGAAAGCATTCAACAAAGTCCAACGCCCATCCGTGATTGAAAGCAAACGTCTTCACAAAGTAGGAGTGTCACTTCTTCAATGTGATAAAGAGTGTCTTTGAGAAACCTACGCTGCCATCACACTTACGCTGAAAGGTTGAATGTTCCTCGCGAGGTTGGGTCAAGGTGAGAATGTCCTAATACAGCTACTCACCTTAAGTGGTGGAAGGTTTAGCCTGTGCAAGAAGACAAGAAGAAGACGTCGTTAATTATCAGGGACGTGCACGTGGACACTGCAGCGAGGTGCCACTTCACGCCGCTGGGGCGGCTGGAATCGAAGGTGGACACCTCGGTCCTGAGCGTGTCGGGGTGCAGGGAAATCACAGCCTCGCGGGGTGGCGGGAACGTGAAGAGCTGCAGCTGCTTTGGAGACCAGTCTGGCACTTCCTCAAAATGTCAACTCGGAGTTACCATATGATCTGGCAGTTCCACTCCAGCATTCCGCTGAATACACACTTCAGAGAAGCGGAAACATATGTCTGTGCAGAAACTTGTACGCAAATGTTCATGGCAGCATAACTCGTAATAGTCAAAAAGTGGAAATGGCCCAAATGTCTGTCAGTGGGTGAACAAAATGTGGTCTGTCCGCGCAGTGGACTGTACCGAGAAGGGAAGTAGGACACAGGCTGCGACGTGAACGAACCTCGAAGCTGTTGCGCAGAGTGAAAGAAGCCGTCGCTAAAGGTCACGTATGATTCATTCGCAGGAAATGTGCGGAGCAGCCAGTCTGCAGGAATGGGAAGTGGGGTGTAGCTGCCAGTGTGGGGCAGAGGAGGGGAGTAGCTGCTCCTGGGCACAGAGGTTCTCTTTCAGGTTGAGAAAAATGCTCTGAATTAGGCGATGGTGATGGTTACATAACCTGTAAACATACTGAAATCCGCTGAATTGTACAGGTTAAAAAAGAGTTAATGAAGCAAGAAGCATCTTCTGAAAATGACAAAAAGAAACTGCGCTGTCGTGAAACACACCAGTTTGGGTGCGGTAGGCGCCCTGAGCTCTCGCACAGACCCATCCTGGCACTTGCCTTTTCTGGCAGTGCCAGCCCGGCCCCTGCGTGCCTGACACCCGGCCAGCCCGCTCTCCACGGGCCCTCTCCCAGCAAGACCTGCCTCGGCCCCACTGCAGGGTGCTCAGCCCCAGGTTCAGCCATGCCGTTAGCACCTCCAGCCAAACCACCGGTGTTTGCCCTCCTCGGAGTTCCGGGATCGCCGAGACTGGCTTCCTCGCGGTGCCATGTAATTGCACCGTCCCAGTGTTCTGTCTCTTTCGCTTGCCCATCCGTCACCCACCGTGCACCTTGGCAACGTCCGTTGGGCATTTGCTGTGAACCGGGAATGATGACAGGGCGACACAGCAGCACTCGCGGCAGGCAAGCCTCGCCTCAGACCCGGCGGCTGAGCAAAGTCAGCGCACTGACTAGTACCCGTCACTTCTGTGTGGAGAGGGAGCGCCGCAGCGACTGGAGGTGCGGACAGTGTGTCCGCGACAACGGGATCGGAGAGCGTACGGGCGCGTGTGCTGCTCTACTCTGCTCTATCGGCTGTTGGTTTTTATCGTTAAATATGGGGTGGATGTTGCGAGGCCTGCACTCTGTGGCGCGTGACAGTCTAGGACAAGGAGAAGCAGCGACAAACCTGACGGGCGAAGTGGCCGTGAGCCGGTTGGGAGCGAACGCGCTCCAGACACAGGGCAGTCAGCGGCACAGGTGCTGCCGACAGGACCAAGGGCCACCGTCGGCCCTAGCAACGGCAGGTTCAGCGCCGGGGCAGCAGCACATCCGTGCAGAGGCCACGGTTGAGAGAGGATGGAGACACGTAGCCCAGACGCGTTTGGGAGGAACAGCTACCCACAGACACATATACACACATACACATACATGCATGTGTGCACGTATACACACATGCACACATACACAGGCACACAAACATACACGTGCACACACACGTCCACGTATACATGTACACACGCATACTGAGTTCGGGTGCCATGCTGCAGCATGCATGTTCCTTTCTGATTGGTGTGTGTCATAGGGTGGAGTGAGAGTGCCTGTGTTTGCATCCGGCCTTATTAGATCGCCCTTTGAGAACAGGGAAGAACCCACTTTCTGCTCAGCGTTACTGGTCTCTCCAGCCTGCCTCCCACTTGTTACATAATTGGAATCCTTCCTGCATTCCTGTCACTCTCCCGAAGTTGGCCAAGGCTCTCTCTTCTATGACTCAGCTCATTACAGTTAACCGAGCAGAAACACAGCAGGTGATTATGGACAAAAAGTTTCCACGCTGCTTGCCAAAAGACTTGTAGCTCACAGATGCAGCACCGGGACTCTGACTCATGCTAGTAGCGGGGAGCACAGGGGGTTCAGTGTGGTGCTGGCGACCCCAAGGCAAGTAGTGAGGCCTCTGCCCAGTCGGGGTGGAGGCCCCCAAACAGGTTGTTCCAGTACGCAGGGGAAGGGGGGGACCGAGGCCCCGGGGAGTTCTTCAGGTGTCCTTTGTGCACAGCAAGAAGCTGTGAGACCCAGGCCGGCTGTGGCAGAAGGTGGCGTCTGCCCTGAACCTTAGAACAGACGTGGAAGCTGCCCACAGGAAGGAAGGTGAGAAGGAGAAGCTCAAGGAGAGACCAGAGTAACTGAACAGCTTGACCAGAGGGTGCCAAGAGTTTCCCCAAAGTGCTCAGCACTGATGGCCTGGAACTGCTCGGCAGTGCTTGTGAAACGTTCTGTGAGGGCTCTGGACATGGGGGGCGTAGAACAAATCATAAGACAAAGCGATGCTTCAAACCCAGATGCTACTGTTATAAAGAACCTGTCCATTTTCTAGTGACTTCTGACTGTTATGGATATAAACTCAGTCACTTTTAGGGCTTTTTGGATAAGACAGTATCTGACTACAGACTTCAGAGTATGGAAATACAATACAAAACCCTGCTCTCAGCAGCAAGGGCAGGGCGCACAAGCCCTGGGGTGCTGGGCGGGAGGACACCGTGAGCAAGATCCTTCTCTGCCCTCCAGCTGCCCGCAAGCTAACGCTGGAGTGAGATTTTAAATGCTTCCCCCGCAAAAATCCCTTCCTGATATATAAAGTTGCAGAATTTTAAGTATCTCCTTTTCTTTAGTTGTTGATTATCTACGAGTAATTGGAGAGTGGAATTTGGTTATAATTTCTAATTAACCATCTTTGCAGAGTTGTAGAATGATCCCAGAGCGTTTAGAAGCTGTTGAGTTGCTAACAGCTAAATGGCTTTAAAATAATAGATGGTTCATTTGGTTACACTCAGGATAATTGTGACAAAGCACCGCTGTGAAAGGGCTTTAGCTGGCCTTGAAGGGCCACACTCAGCTTCCCGGTGTCCGCGGAAGTCTCTTCCGCCAAAAGGGCCCCTTCTACTCCTGGCCTAGGCTTTATAGTTCCTGGCAATAGGTAACACTTGGTTTCTAAATTAGCATTTAGTGTTTGGTGAATATAATTGTATAGATCATATAGTAAAATACTATTTCTGCTTGGTATCTGCGGTTTTTGCTAAGTGTCTGTCACACGATGGGTGCTGGGTTTGCACCTGTGAATATTAGTGGAGTTGGGTAAGTAGTAAATATACTGATTCCTTTAGGGAGCTCAGTCTTTCTTTGAACTTTGCAAAAAATGTCCGTTGCAATTAGATGTTGTTGAATTGAGAATAAAAGTTACTTCGAGGCAGAACTGAGAGTATTGCCAAGGAGATGTTATTTTTAGGAATTTACTTGTGAAAGCCTCCTCTGAAGCTCTTAGTGCCGTGTCTCCGTGTAGAGATGCCTGTCGCATGCGTTTGAGACGGGAAGAGAAGCAGCTGATGTGCCGTTCGGTCGGAAGCGGGACGTGCAGGTACTGCTGGCAGCACAGCGGGCCCGGTGCTTTCCGCAGAGCGGGGGCTCGCGGCCTCGGCGCACCGCCTGGCCAGCTTCCCTGGGCACGCCGCGCGTGGAAGCTGCAGCAGATGTCTTTTTTGGATCGGCTTGCTGTGCATCACATCTGAAGACTTTTCTGGACCCTTCCCAAGTCCTCCAGAAGGCTCTGGTATGCTTTCAAAGATGAACATTTTTCTTGGGTTTGGTTCCAGATTTTGCAGGAGAACTCCTGGGTGAGCACGGCGCGGGCTTGCCCTTCAGGAGGCACGCCATGCCTTTATGAAGAATGATTTCAGTTAAAGGGTCAGTATTTTAGATAAACACAAAACTAAAACAATGTACAGGAAATAACTAATCTGTTTAAATAGACTTTTTTGTATTCTTGGGTTAGCAAGCCTGAAAAATAATGTTCATTGGTAGATTCCTTTGCCTGAATGTCAGGATGTTTTTACAAACATGTTGCTGGTTCTGTTCACTCCTAAAGCAAAGAGCTCCCACGTGCGTTCTTCCATGAGCCCAGTAGTGCGGTAGGAAAGAAACGATGAAGCTTGACAGAATACTCCCTCCGAGCCAGTGGCGTGTTCCATGTGAGTCTGGGGCACCAGTACGTGCATCCAGCCACATGCTGGGTCACCTGTGGTTCGTGCCGTCCTGCGTCTGCAGACCAGCACACCGAGGGGGCTTCTTTAGTAGCTGGGGTATCCATGTAGTGGCCATGCTGGGGGAGGTGAAGTTCCTCAGCTCTGATCTCCTCATTCAGCGTCGCAGAGCACCACTGAATCAGGTGTCCTGCTAGGCATCGGACCAAATGCGAGTGGGCCTCGGGTGCAGGCTGAGGCGGGCCTGGCAGACTTAACCCAGCAGTGTCCGGACCATGGGAGACAAGACGCAGACTTGGTGGTACCTGAGGAAGGAAGGCCTCTTCCAGTTCGCGGGTTCTGGTGTGGCTGCTTGCACACTGGGGACCCCCCACCTCCCCATGCAGTCCTGGGTTCTGGAGCTGATGTGGGAGAGAGGAGACCTTGGCAGGAAAAGCGTTGGGTTTCAGAAGCTTGGTACAAACGGTTGGCAAAGACAGAAGCACCGCTGCATTCAGAGGTCGTGGCAAGACCTGTGCTTCAAGTCTCAGCTCTGTTTAGAAGGGTAAATTCCACGTAGGAGCCGATTATAAAAAGGACAGTTAAAAGTAGTAAACCTTACCAATATTTCCTTTGAAAATGGAAATAGGAATATCGAATCTAGTTTTTGCACAAATGGCTATTTCTTCCCACTTAAAGTTATTTCCCTTTTAATCCTCGGCCAACCATTCTTGTGCCTCTCTGCCCGGTGGTGGTGATTATTAAAACAGAGCAAGCCTCCAGCAGTCCCAGGCAGACATCCCAAATGCTCCATTTCACGGCTCAGGACGGCACACTCCATTCCGATGACCTTTGCCTCGGATGTCGTCTTCTCTCCTCCCTCCCGGCCCCTTTCCTGGGGCAGGGGAGGGTTCGCTTCCACGCGTGGGCGAGTACTTCCTCCAGCCTTCTCCTGCCCGTCAGCGCCAGGCCCACGAGGGCTGGCTCTGACCTGTCTGCCTGCCGGTCAGCCCCCCGGAGCTCCTGGGTGACTCAGGTCTGAAGACTGCAGCCCACGTGGTGCCCAGACAGTGGTCAGGCCGAGTGGGGTGTCGCAGCCGACCCGAGACCAGTTTCCCGTGCAGGGCAGGCTGCTTGCCGTCGCTGCTTTGGCTCGTAGTGCTGGAGCCCAGGAAATGATTTTAGACATGCTTTTGGCATCCCCGTTCTCTCTCCTTGAAAAAACCTGCTGCTTGGTGCTGCTTGGTGATGCTTGGTGACGGTTGCACAACAGTGTGAAGGGACATAACGCCACCGAACTGCACATTTAAAATGGCTGACATCGTAAATTTTGTTATTATAATTTACCATGGTAAAAAAAAAAAAACCTCATTCCTCTAGAAATTGCAGTTTTCATTAAGATGTTTAAGTTGTATTTATTATTAGGTATACGAGAATTTGATTTATACTCTGGGTTTAATGTTCCTGTGGTAGAATGGATTATTATTAAGTAATAAAACTTGCAGTCTTTAGTACCTTCCATTTGAGAAATTCGAGATGTTATGAGCAGAGTTTATCAGCAGTAAAAGGACAGCACATCACACACCATCATCGCCGTGCTAGATGTGGGGTGAGCATCGCTTCGTGTGCATCGCAGTCGTGCCGAGAGTGCTTTTTGGAAAATGCCCGGCAGGGCGCTCACGTCCGTGTCACAGGTGCTTGGTGTAATCCATCCAGGGGGTCCAGAGGGGACGATGGAGCAAAACGCGGCCCTAACCCAGGGGCGGCCTGGACCCCACATGCTGACTCGGAGCCGGACAGCCCACGGTATTTCCTGGGGCCTCTGCTTCCTGGTCGCAAATGGTCTGTGACGGTGGCGGTAGAACTTGCAGGGGTGTCGTGGAAAGCACAGGAAAGAGTGTGTGAAAGCTTGGAGGAGTGCCAGGAGCTGTGCCGCTAGGAGGGATCACCGGCGAGACGCAGAAACGGGGACGGACAGACGTCCTTTGCATGTCCCGGAACACGTCCGCAGCTGCCGGTGGTGAAACCTCCTGCCTTCCTCACTCAGTGTTCGTTGTCACTTAAAATATTTAGCGCCTATTCTTCATGGAGGTCTGCTATAGTGTGAGTAAAAAGAAATCTTGCCTCTGCGTTATTTATTTTTAAAAAACCCCAAGGAATTGCTTAAGTGACAAATAGTTTCAAGGCTCTATGCAGCGATTCTCTGGGCCCTCATTGCTGAACCACGTGATAAATGAGACTGCGTTAGGAGGAGGCACTTGTGGTTGTGAAACCTCAGTCTGCGAGGTTTGTGACGGGGCTGTCGCTCCAAATCCCGCACCACGATGGGTCAGATGGAACGGGCTCAGCGGTAGGTGGCTTTCCATCATGGCCAAGTGACGGAGATTTGCGTGTGGATGAGTGAAGGGGTTCTGGAAGCTGTATGGACCTATATAATATTTGGGGGTTTTATTTTTCATTATTTTAGTTACCTAAATGTTATGCTCAAACATCACAATGCAGGGCAACTAAAGCACAGAAAATGCAGATTCTCTCCAGGAGCCTGTGGTGACTCTCCGTGTCTTCCTGTTCACTGTCTCTTTGTTTGCCGCCACCGTCCGGCCTCTCCGCGTCTGCTCAGCCGTCACAGCACTGACGGAGGGGACGGAGGGACTGGGAGCCTGAGCTCCTGGGCACCTGGGCCTGCCCCTTCTTGGCAGGTGCACCCTGCCGAGGCCTGATGACTCATGGCCCTGTGCGAGGGGGCGTCGCTGTGTGTCGCGGCGCGGCTTCCCCTGCGGACAGTCCTGTGTTTGGTGAAACGAGTTCTGACACTGTGTTCTTCACAGTTACGGTCAGGGGGAGGCAGAGTGGTGCGTGTCCACAATCCCTCACGCGTTGCGCTGACTGCGTTTCACTGGCCGCAATGCCGTGGATTCTTGCAAACCTCATTATTTCTGAAAATGACAGCAGAAGCTCTTGCGGATTGCCAAAATTGTCACATACAGGCAACGTGTGTAGCAGGGGGAAGGAATCCAAGTCCACGATGCTAGGATGATTTTATGTCTGGTGGTATGAGGACCCTGTGTGCTGTTGAATGCTACTGTTTTTTGGTAGAAAAAGAAAAAAGGGGCACACTCGATTATCTACGGCAGTACAGTAAAGCCCCGTCCTGTGATTTTTTTAAACCTTTGACTGTATTTTAATTTTTTAACTCAAAACATTTTAAAAGACAATTTATACTTTCGATTAGATTTTATTCTGTCAAAAATGAAATTCTGTGTGTTTTTTTGTAACGTACAATAATTAGCTCAGTGCCTTTCTTCTTACAGCTGCGGTGTGACGTCAGCGTCACACCTGGCACCTTACCAAACCGCACTGAAATTAACATCAAGCAGGTGTTACTACTCTCGCTGTAAAGACAGGTTAAGTTTTGAGTTAAAAAAACACCTTCCTCCCTGATTACAAAATCAACACACGTTTGTTTACAGAACACTTAGAAAAGTGGGACGAAGATGGGCGTAGATAAAACCACCTTACTCCCTCCCGCTGGGGCGAGTGCTCTCCGGGTCTGCTTGTGAGTCTCTTCGGCGACAGGCCAGCGAGCACACGGCACCCACGCTCTGGTCTGCTTCTCTGCTGGTGGTGACGTGCACTTCGTGTAACCTGAACATCTTCCCATGCCATTAAACGCACCAAAATACAGTTGTGACGGATTAAAGCTTGCGTGTTTAGAATAAACCGTAAGATACCACGAAGACCAGGCGGGAGCGTTTGCGGACACTGACGGAGTTGTGGGAAGGAGGGGCCGGAACAGGAAAGCCACGAGGAGAGCGGATCTGGCAGAGACAAACCTCGCGGTGCTGAGAGGACCTTGGGAATGTCACGCACACGCGCTCAGGTCTCGCAGTCACTGCAGGAAAGAATTCAGTGTCGACGCCTCTCTCCAGAGGGTGGAAACCCAGTGCTTTAAGCCCTAGTCGATTTGTTCTTTGTTACGTTTCCATCTCATCCTCCAGTGGCATAAAACAGCTAAGTCCCTCTTTTCCTTCATGTTCTGCCTTCAGGTAGCTGCAATTAACCCAAACCACCCACTGGCCCAGATGCCTTTGCCACCGTCCATGAAGAACTGCATCCAGCTGGCGGCCTGCGAGGCCCACGAGCTCCTGCCCATGATCCCCGACCTCCCGGCCGACCTGTTCACGTCCTGCCTCACCACCCCCATCAAGATCGCCCTGCGCTGGTGAGTGGCCCCTGCTGTCCCTGCGGTGCCCACCCCGGGGCCCTCCCCCGGGGTCCTGACCCACGTGGGTCCAAGGCGGCCACCCGGTTAACGAGCCCAGTGACAGACGGGAGTGTGCCCTGTGTTCTCCCTTGTCGTGCAGGACTCTGGGTGGACGCTTGGGTTTTATCTGAGTGTTAAACACCCCTTCCTCCTGCAACCGGTCCTGGACAGTTACCTGCTTTGCCATTGCCAAGAGTGCCCTCTTTGTCTTGTTAACTGCGGGAATGTCATTAGATAGCACCGGGGCTGGGTGTACTGGAAACCAGACTTTGTTCTGGGGGAAACAACGGCTATTATGAAAAAAGAAATCATTTAATTCCTTGCTTGAGTTGAAGAAGAATCTTTCAATTTATTATTAGCAGTAAAACCACACACACACACACACACATACACACACACACACACACACACACGCAAACATGATTTTTTTCTACCTACATTCGTTTTAGAAGTTGGGGGCACTTGGGAATATAACTGGGGAGACGTGTGTGATATTCCAAGAAGGCAGAACCTGCGCCTGAGACCCGGTGCCACTGGCAGAGCTCACAGCGGATGTGTGTGTTTCCTGCCTTCAAATCCAGTTTTCTCCCCCAGACCATCTTGCCGCTCGGTACTATCTGCTTTCCCATTCTATGTTTTGCTCAAAAGCTTCCATGCCGTAGCTGTTACCAGCAAGTAGACAAAACCTCTCCACTGAGGCGCAGCGCGAATGGTGCGGCTGTATGGCAGACACCGCACTCCTGCTGGGCACATTCCTGGGGCTTCTTTCCAGCCCTAGTCTCTTGGCTTTTCACCCCGCACCCTGGGGGGACCCTGCAAGTGACGTCGCCTGGGGCAGGGGCAGCCCGGGTTTGCCCTGAGTTGCTGGCAGGAAGACCTGGCCTTCCTGCCTTGCCTCCTGCCGCCCTGAGATGTTGGGCTGACTGTCACGCAGCCCTGCCACTCACTCTCCCTGACCCCAAGCCTCCCAGACCCCAGGGCTGCAGGTGACCCTGGGGAGAGGCCCCCTTGCAGTGTCACAGAGAGCGGGGGAAGCGCAGGCGCCCAAAGGGGCAGCAGAGGGGTGACTGCCGTGTCTCTGCTGCCAGCTGATCCCCGCCGCACCTGGCTGACACAGACCAGGGCTGGCTAGGGCCGTCCCGCTCCGCACGCCTCAGAGCAGAGCCCCGTGGCAAGACCAGACACCTGAGGCGCACAGCCACTGTGCAGGAAACGCAGCAGAATTACCGTAAGACAAACGGGTGCACGTCGTCAAAGGGGCAAAGGGAGATACTGTAACAAGATGTAGGAACAAAGCTCTGGCTCGATGTGTCTCCCAAACCCACGTGCCGGAAACTCAGTCCCCGGCGCAGCAGTGTTGGGAGGTGGGCCTGGCAAGTGACCGAGTGACGAGCCCACGTGCATAGATCAGTGCTGCGACCCTGGGAAGGGGCCAGTTATCCGAGAAAGCAAGCCCGGCCCCCCTGCTCTCGCGCTCCGTCCTCTTTGGGAGTCACAGCAGGAGGACAGCCCGGGCGGGCGCGACCTCAGCCTCCGGAACTGCAAGCTGTAAACGTCTTGGGTGAAGAGATACTGGGTAATGGGTACGAAAATACAGTTAGATAGAAGGAGTAAGTTCTAGTACTCAATAATACAGTGGGGAAATTGTAGTTAACAGTAATTTATTATATATTTCAAAATGTTCCCAACAGAAAAGATATTCTCAGGTAAGAAGCAATTTGGAAAAAAAAGAAAAGGTAAGTGTTTGAGGTGATGGATATCCCAGTTACCCTGATTCGATCATTTTATACATGTATCAAAATATCACATGTGCCCCAAAATATGCACAGCTATAATGTATCAATTTAAAAATTTAAAAAAATTCTTTGCGCTTTAGATTGTCCAGTCTGTTGTATTCTGTTTAGCATGAAACAGACCAGGGCAGATACGAAATAGTGATACAAAGGGGAACTAAGTAGAAACAGGTGGGAGAGATGTCTCAAGTGAGGGACACGGTGGCTGGGGCTCACAGCAGCAGAGGCGCTGGCCTGCGAGTGAGCTGAGCTGAGGGCTGCCTGCGCAGCTCCCGGGACGAGAGGAACAGCGACGCGGAGGAGGGGAGATCCAGCGCAGACGAGCTTCCGCGATGAGAGGAACAGAACACGGCAGAGGTGGAAACACCTCAGGGCCGCCAGGACGCGTTCCCCAAACTGGGGAGAAGGTGGAGAGGGCTCAGGCCAGACAGGGAGAGGCAGGAGAACTCCGACCCCGGCACGTCCCACGGGGGTGGAGACGCTTGTTGAAGGCGCCTCCTGGAAGCCACGTTGTTTCTGGGTTGCCCTCTAGCCCTTTCCGTGTGTTCGTTGCTGAAGTCCTCTCTGGATGTGGGTCTCTGCGTTCCTCGGTTTATAAGCGAACTCTTCTTTTTAGCTCCCGGACTGCACGTCTGGTCGCTGTTGGGAAGGGCTCACGCGCGCCCACCGGACTGCCCCGGGAAGAGCTTTGTCCACGTGGCTCGGTTCGTTCATTCATTTCGTTGTCATGCAAAACGGTTTGTCAGATACCAGCCGTGTGCTTTGTAACCCCTGCCTCGCCCCACAGGAGATGCAAAGAAGCGTATTGCCCTCAAAAAAATTATCATCCAGTGGAGGAGATAAGATGCAGCTTGAAAACTCATTATTTCAGTGGGTGCTTTATGCAAGACAGGAAGTCTGAACATTCAAGGCAATACGTGATCAAAGACTAAATGAATTTATGGCGTCGAGGGCTATTGTATTTCCAGAGCACAGAGAAATCCCAGCGGGCCAGAGGCTCTGAGGAAGCTGCTGGGAGGAGATGGCTGGGATTGGAGGGGAGGGAGAGCCCCGCAGAGGGGGCACGCCGCGGGTTCTGGGAAGAGCGAGATCAGCCTAATTAGGGAGGAAGGTTCCCAGGGGAGTGCAGGTAGGGCCCGAGGGTGGGCTGAGCTCGGATTGTGGGTCCCTTTGAACGCTAGGCTCAGGACCTTGACTTCTTTTCCTAGGAGTCTGGGGGGGCAGAGCCCTGAAGGTGACTCAGTAAGAATAGTGTTTTAGGAATAGATTCAGGTAATGATAGGGAGACATTGGTCGTAATTGGGCCTTTATCGTATCAGTGCTGCCAGGAGTAAAAGACTAACGCAGAAAGGTGGAAGGTGGCCCTGGGCCTGTGGGCTGGAGCTTCCGCAGATGCTCAGTGGAGTCTGCCAGGGAATAGGCCACATTCCACGCATTTTTTGCCTCTCCTGTCAGGCTTCCTACCGTGACTGCTGCCGTGCACCTGACCCCGGAACTGACACTGCGCCAGCTCTGCTCTCAGGCTCTGCGCGTCCTGGGCTGGACACTGTATTGGGCGGAACCCTTGCAGGGCGTTTGTGTGGGTTTCCAGGTTGGTGGGTGGAGGTGCAGGGAGGGAGTCAGGAAAGAAAACAAAAGCAGAAACGGAGCCTGAGATGACATCTACACCCTCCCCTCCCTGCCACCCCACTCCAGCGCACCTGTCACCAAAGCCAGGTGTCTTGTCGACTTGGTGAGTTTCTCTCTGCTCTGTGCTCTTTCACCACGAGCAGGAAGGACTGAGCTCCCCTTGTGGGCTCGCGAGGCAGCGTGTGTTCACGCTGCTGCCGGCCGTCTCCGGGCTCTAGAGTGGGTCCCCACCCTCTGATTGCGGAATGTACGCTCTCTGCCAAGACTTGACACATCATCTCAGGAGCACCTGAAATCCTTTTAGGACACATTAAGTTTTTTAAAGTAAGCATTTAGTAGGAAGCACAGTGAAAAACAAATCAAACTGATACGGTTACCAGAAGATGGACTTCGAAATCTATACGCTGACTTGCGGCCAATGGTCGTCAGGTCACCGTTGCCCCAGCGCACAGAGTGGCGTCTCAGGCGGGTGGATCTTTCACAGTAAACCTCTCTGTGCCATATCAAGGTACTGAGATTAGATTGAACAGAACATTTTGCTGGTGTCCTTAGCCTGAAAATGGCAATGTGCTGTGAATATGCTCATCGAAAGAATTACCAAGTGCAATGTGTACTTCTTTGGATCAGCCAAGTTATTAATAAAAACCACCAGTTTTTTTTTAGATGGAAAAGCTAGATAGTTCATCAGACAGTGCTTATTTATGTTTTCAGGGCTATGGTTTTACTTTCTACTTTAAAAAGCCAATTTAATATTTCCAGTTAAAAATCGAATATACATTCTTTGTAGAAAGTTTTCTAAAAAGTTAAAAGTAGAAAAAAAATTATCCAAGATTTTACCATCTTAGGACAATTGCTATTAACTTTTTGTTGTATTGCCTGTCAGTCTTTTTTTCTATGAATATACATTTCTGCATTGATGTAATTAGACCAAGTTTATGATTTCATATACTTAACACTTAGCATTATAATAAACTTATCGACCCTAGACCACTTGGCATGGCTGTGTTCCAGTAAAACTTTATTTGCAAAAGCAGGCATTGAGCCAGATGTTGGCTGTGGGACATTGTTTCCTGGAAACAGGATCTAGCTGCAAATGGCTGCTGTGCTTACCTGCTGGTCGGTAAATAACCCAGAGAAAGGGAGTGCTGGGGAAGCCAGCTTCCCTCCCTCCCTC